>JAQBSW010000153.1:0-269130 GCA_029291075.1 Eudiplozoon nipponicum | reverse complement strand
AGATCGCAACCTTGATTATAATAATTTTAATACCATACAGTTGTTAGTTTATACTGACATATGAAAGTAATTAATGGGACAGGTGATTATATCAAGATCGCACTCTTGATTATAATAAATCGAGATTTTACCGATCTGTGAGTGCTATCAATATTCCCGAAATAGTCAACTGTGGATTCAACTTGAACTGATTGATTAACATGTGCTTAAAATCAGTGCATGAGTTTATATTGAAATGTGCAATCTTACGTGCGATATAAATTAATTTCCCTTTTAATTATTCAGGCGTTTTTTATAAATATGTAATTTAATTAGAAGCTAACGTCTCTTGATAAAAGACTTAAGGTAAATCTTGGTTTAAAGACGTTCTCGATCACTACGGCCGAGAACGAATCCTAGCTGAAACAGACTATTATTCTAGTGGAAATGGTGCAATACCTGTTCGCAGGTCTCCTGCTATTTGGATGAACTTTTTTCAAAATAGGCAATACCTAATATATAATTTCAATTGAAATTACTAACGGATAAGAAAATAATAAGCAAATGCAGAAAGCTGTGAAAGAATGTTTACATGATTGGCAGTGCACGAACTTATCAAATATTGTTTACGTCTTCCTCTGTATTTCGATTTTATGTTCAGATTTCCAAAGCCGTTTATGTTTACCTTATTGTTTGATCCGCATCAGTCAAATTTTATTCCTTCTCTGATGATGAAAACTAACGTTCCATCAGCTTTGGTACACGTGATTGATGACAGACATCAATATTGTTGATAAAACAATACGAAAGTAGTGATTATATTGAGAAAGCAACAAAATGTAAAATAAATTTTCTTATCAACACTCGCGTAAAAGGTTGTCTATTTAACCAGCATTTATTGGTTGACGCTTCAAATTAGACAGTAAAAAATTTTCTACTTACTTGAGTACTTAAGCCCGTATTGAAAGCGTTCTTTGTCGGTTAAAATGACAAATGAACATTAATTTCTCGTCTCCTTTGCCACACATTAGCAAAGTAAAAAAATGCGCATGACCGTACATTTTACATGATTAATTGTAGGCCAAAAGTGGCGCATTAGAATTTTTTATAATTGGCGCATTTTGCATTGAAAATTTAATTAAAAGGCATACACTAACATTTGTCTAACAATAAGCCCGCATTTATCGGTAGTATTTTAACATGTTTTGGCAATTCCCCGCAAATTTACTAAAATAATAAAGCACAAGGTATTTGTCTGATAGCGAAAATGACACTGCATTTGCTATTCAATCCGAGTAAATGCTGCAGAACTTTTCTCTTTTGATCATAAATGTGAAAATTGTTGTTATATGGAGAACGTGATTGACTTTTTTCGCAATTTTCAACTGTCAGACGACAATTATTCGGCAATATCCGATATCTGCTTTGGCTGGTACAGTTCGTAGAATACAATCTTGGTCAAAGGAGTACCAGTCGATCTATCCTATTACTATAGATTATTAAAGTGTCATTTCTCCGCTAAAATCTGCAATAAATTTCCTATTTAACATTAATGCTTAAAAGATATCAAGATTTCAGAAACAAAACATTCATTACTCGATATGAATTTAAAGAATACCTTGATATAAACACCTGACCCATTAAGTACTTACATATGTCAGTATAAACTAAGAATTGTATAGTGTAGGAAAGGTAATTTATCCAGTAGACCGGTTTCGTCCTTATTGGGAACTCATCATGTACTGGCCAGAATTTGCCGCGGATAGGGCTCGAACCTGGCCGCGGAAAAATTCTGGCCAGTACGTGATGAATTCCCAATAAGTACGAAACCGTTCTACTGGATAAGTTGCATTTTCTACACTATGCAATACTTATTTTATATTGACAAGTATGTACGTAATGGGACAGGTGTTTATATCAAGATTGCAAGTTAACTCAGTTTTTATAGAGTTTCTGAAGCCCAATGGTAATTTTATTGCACTAACTATTTCTTTATGCTTACACAGTTCTAGACGACTACGATTTATTGCAATGTTGCAGAAAAAATGACCGTCTAGGGATGAGTTCCACTTTGGTAATATATTTTTGGTCTGTGATAGCCGTGCGCATGTCGTAGAATTGCTTAATAAATTCAATGAATGGAATTGAAATGTCTGTTTTACATTTAAGATCGAAGGGAATGATACTCTAGATTTTCTTCGTGTATTGCTTGGTCTTTACACAGATATTTCAATGGAAGGTTATATATTTATTTAAGATGTGAGTATAAATAAATGTATATTTGTTTGATACACTATTCGTTATTTTTAAGAACCATATTCAGTCTTGTCCAAACATCGACACTACCATCTCTTTGGCTCTCAATTTTTTTTCACTCTCTCTCGTTCTTTTTCTTGCAGGATACCCTTCTTTCATTAGCAGATCGACATCAATTAAGCCACCGTACGAGTTTTCGTCTCTCAATTCTAATTTTAAGTAATTTGACCTGGCAACGTTGGAGTAATAGTATATATTCTTTCAATAATTTTATTAACCTCTCTCTATAACCTATTGCACACAGGATGAGATTAGGTAAACCGGGAATTGAGTTTAACTTCCATATAATGAAAAAGATAATTTGGATGATCCTTTTGCGCGTCTGGAAAAGTAATTAGAAAATCGTAACAACAAGAATAGGTGTGTATGTCAATTCATACGGTTTGCTTAAATTTATTCGATAAAATATCAATTTTGTTTATATTCCACAATTATGTTTGTATAGGTTTGTGTGTGTGTGTGTTGGGGGCGTTTTCGTATATACATGTGAGTATGAGTTAATAGTTTTTGAAGCTGGATAATAGGGCCGACAATAATACTTTTCGTAAATAAAATAAATAAAAAATATATCTGTCTTGTATCAGGATATAACGTTTGCCACAAGTTGTATTTTCTGTGCGTTTATGCTGTCAACCCTGATGGTGGAACTGGAAACGAAATTCTGAAACGTCGGGAAAAGTTCGGAAAAACTTGGTTCGACAGCATCTTAGGACACTCAAATTACGGACAGTTTCCTAATGACGGGACCAGTTTGAGCCCATTAATCAATGTAAAAGACAAGCTGTGCACCTGGAAATGTAAAGAAATAAAGATTACACCGACCCTCGATTGATATCTATTGTGACGAAAGGTGACTGCGCTGCACAACGAAGAGTGTCATTTAAATCATAATATAATCGATAATGCTCATTTGTACAAGCTCGACACATAGTTTTGAAATGACCATGTATATTTATTTTGGTGTGTTTTAATAAGTTGCTATGCCGCAACACTAATCTGCTGGTGCGCACAGGCCTTCGAAATTTAATTTTATGGGATTACGTTTAAAGAATACATGAAAATTTTGGACTCCGCCCTGCTTATTAGCAAATTTGCTTTATTTTTCCCACATTAAGTTTGAATTAATTTTCAACTTGCTTTTGGATTTTCCTGTGAATTAAATTTTTAACATAATTTTATAATTTTTGCCTAAAACACTTCTAATGTGTGAATTTTTGACTTCAGATAATTAATGGGACTGTTTGGTACAACCGGAGTTGCCGTGCAATTTTATTAACTGCTGCTCCATTACAAATTTATTTTATTTTTAATTAATCAGACTACGTTTTGGAATTTAAACTCGCTAATGTTTATAGAATATAGTGTCATGAGAATGAATTAAACAGATGAAGGCTAATTTAACTCAGAAAGAATTGGCATGTTCAATCGTACACGTAATGCTGTGATAAACTTGACTGGAGTTAATGTAAGTGAGTTACTGTGTAAATTGTAATTGGAATGCTAATTCTAATCCAACTCACTGTATGAAATACATATCTAGCCTGTTAAGTTTCTCAGTACTATGGTTCGAATCCGTATATAGTTCGAAAATGCGGATATCAAGGTGTGCAAAATTTCAGAAAAATTGAAAATTTCAACTACCTTTGAATCTCTGGTACACAGGCAAATCCCTAAATTCTGGTTTTTATCAACAGGAGCTATCAATTTTCACGGTAATTTTGACGTCATTCAACTAAATATATAATAGTTATATAACGCTTGTGGCGGAGTATGCAATTATGTATAAGGTTTTGTGTAAACAATGACAAATTAGCTCAAATAGAACCATAAGGATAAACCAAATCCAGCATGAACAAAATATATACTCCCATGTAAACATGCTTTTTGTGCTTGCTGACGTCTCATCATTAGGTGGGGACACTACACCCGAATACAACTATGTGGGTGATCAATAGACGCGGAGCAGTTGGACGGTGCAATATTCTACAATTGCAAAAATAGAGAAAGAATTTGATAATTTGTCCGTACAGAAAAAATTTAGATATGTAGGCTTACCAAATTGTATTGTGTCCAGCTCAATCACAGTAATTCAGTACCTGGTTATTGCGTTTCTCAGCAGAAATATATCTCCGGAGCTAAGTTATGCTGATTTAGGACAAAAATCTGCTGTTAATAATTAAAATGAAAAATATCTGGCGAAGTCAAAATAGAGTGGAAATTGTAAATGAATTAAGCATTTGGAGTAAGAGCAGCATATATGATTTTTCAAATTGTTTTACCTGAACTTCAGCTTGACCATCGCCAGTCTGTTTTCCGTTGTGCTCTGATGATGAGCATAGAAAATGGAAACTCGTCAGTAATTGCGTCTAGCGGTATTTTAGGCATTGCGTGCGAATGCCTAATTAAAACAGGATTGTTGTTTATCTGAAATCTGAAAATTTGATTTACACAAAATTGGATGGATTGTTTAAACAGTTTAACTAATAAATTTTCAACTGTTGGTGGGTAGAGTTTTATTTAAAGCAAAAACGAAACGCACCGTTTTTCTTCCGGTAATTGCTGATAATTTGTACAATAATTTATTGTGTTGAAAATGTGGCTGCTTTGCATTCGTCGAATAATTAATTCATTTGAGATTGTTATCCAAATTGCCAATTCTTCAGAATGCGTATCAAAATTATTCCTAAAAGCAAACCAAGAAGAGGTAATAAAACATTTGTTTATATTGCCAAACCTGACTACTAAACGTAACCTTGCTATTAGCGCTATCATTATTTCCAGAAGTGTTAGCTGTAAAGCCACAACATAAAACTGTTTAATTGACGACGGCTAAGGTAATTTAACTCTTTAAATAGCTGATTTTTCCCGGGACATGCCTGTTAATTTGCAAGTAAATAAATAATTATTGGCATACATTGTTAGAACAATCACCCCCTAAATAAGATCGAATAATGCACGCAAGAGTTCAATGCCTGAGAAATTAATGGTCAATTTTATCAAACAAAAGATGGTGTCGATACCGGCTGTAATGGCGAAACCTGCTGAAATGGTTCATTTTAGTTGATTATACAGCCAAGTTACACGATAATATATTAGCATTAGCGGAACAATTATTCATGAGTACATAATGTTTGGAAAGCAATATTTACAATACGAATCTTAATGAATTTGAAATAGCTAACTGCTTATATTTGGTCTAATTTAAGACCAAATACGATTTGTTGGCTTTTACTAGCCTTATATATATATATATATATATATATATATATATATATATATCAACACGATTGAGCAGTAATTCAATCTTCATTACTCAATAACCAATGTTTGGGCTGACGGACTTTTGCCGTTTTTAGTGAGTAAAGACCTGATACCATTATCAGAGCCCAGTAAACAACCGTCACTTTGTCGTAAGTAGCCAAAAAATCGCAGAAAATAGTGGCTCTCAGGTGGACATATGACTATAATCAACCTCAAATAAGTCTAAATTACCACATATAAAGAAGGAGAATGTGACATGGGCCAAATT
This sequence comes from Eudiplozoon nipponicum, assembly GCA_029291075.1. Taxonomy (NCBI): domain Eukaryota; kingdom Metazoa; phylum Platyhelminthes; class Monogenea; order Mazocraeidea; family Diplozoidae; genus Eudiplozoon; species Eudiplozoon nipponicum. The sequence continues at coordinate 263,306 of JAQBSW010000153.1, read as the reverse complement.
TATCGTTATAATAAATTAAGTGGCATGAAAGTTGTGCGGCTGTATAGCTAGAAAAGTACATTTCCAGCTTAAATAAGTTACATTAATATTGGTTGCTACACCAGGGCTCCATCATTAATGGACTTCCACAGATTATTGGCTTCATTTTCAGAATATATTGGGGCGTTGTTTATCGACTTTGGAATCTTTTTTAGTCATTAGGGTATTTCGGTGCATGTTTGTAGTCCTTTTCTCAAAATCTAGGTAAACCGCATGAAAATTTTCGTTTTCTCTGTTGGATTCAGCCATCCCATGCTCGTTTGGGTAGTCGTTTGATCATTGATCCCATTTTTCCCAATATCATGTTTCTCAATGTCAAATAATTCACTAAATCAAGTTCGCGAGCTTGAAGTTAACATCAATCCCTTTTTAACCAGTCGTCAAATAACAAAGCGTAACTAGCGTCAGTCAAACGTACTGATGCGTTTTGACCATCCGTGATCATCATCAGAGTCCGACGGAAAACTGACAAGTGAGGATCAAACCCCAAATTATATCTTATTATAGCAAAATTTAATATGCGGCTTTCACCCTTAGCAGTCTTGCAAAATTTTACCTGACTGGAAATATCAGCTGCAATATTCTATGCAGTCACAAGGAAACTTAACATTTTTGTAGCTTTCGCCAAATATATATATATATATATAAATATATATATATATATATATATATATATTTATTTATTTATTTATTTTAAACAATTTAGCAATCATCGATTACACGGATTGTAGTAACAAATCTTTAAATCAAGTTTGCGAGCTTGAAGTAAACACTAATTAGATTTTAATCAACCAGACTTCAAACAACATAGCAAAACTACCGTCCAGTCACGTACTTACGTTTTGACCTTCATGATCATCAAAAGTACGACAAATCTGTCTTGTGAGGATCAAACCGTAAAGCTTTATATTTAAAGAAATCAAATTAGTTATGAGGCTGCAAATTCTCTATGCAGTCACGAAAATTTAAATTTTTCTGGCTTTCGTATATATATATATATATATATATATATATATATATACATATATATATAGGTAAACCAATAAATGAAACATTGATTGCGCAGGTGATGGGAACAATTCATTAAATAAAATTTGCTAGTTTAAACTAAATACCAGTTTTATTGTAATTAATCAGTTGCCAAACAAAATATCAAAACTACTGTCCGTCACACGCACTGGCGCGTTTCGAACTTTCATGAAAATCATTCTTTAAATCAAGTTTGCGAGTATGAAGTAAACACCAATCTCATTGAAACGAACTTATAGTCGAACAACAAAGCCAAACTAACGCCAGTGGCAGATATTGGCGCACTTCGACCTTCCATGATCATCATCAGAGTAACACGGCAAATTGACTAGCAAAGATGAAACTACATAAATAAATATGGAAAGAAAAATTAGATATGCGGTTCTCACCACTAGTAAACTCGCATACATTGAACTTGACTGGAATGTCGGCTGCACAATTTGTATGCGATCACGTATATTAACTGATTGCAGCTTTCGTAATATATATATATATATGTATATATATATATATATATATATATATATATATATATATTGTCAATAAAGTGATGTGTATTCATTAAAGTTGACTAGAATATAATGATTGTATATAATTTGGATTTGAGAAGAAAAGAAAAGGTCTGCTGCCAAATGTATGATAAGAAAATTGTATCATGTACCGACACGGAAATCATAGTGTTAGTACCATGTACCTTTTCGGTCCAATAATGTTGGTATCGGTTACTAACACAATAGCCATAGTATTAGTATCCTTTGCAGACTCGGTATATATAATATATACTGTGAGTTAGCGTTGAAGTAGTATTGCCGAAGACTTTATATGATGTTAGCTTCAATAGTTCAGGTTTACACATTCGTCAAGGAGATTGTACCATCCTATTATCTCACATTTATAACCAAAATATATAGTGGTTAAAGGGCGTAATACCGGCTCCTACTGATGAGTCGCCTGTAAGCACGAAACGAAAGTGCTGGAGATTATACTTTCCGTTCATGCTGTCTTTGGTTTATCCTTCTGGTCCCAACTAAACTAATTTGTTACTAGGTTCGAAAAACCTAATACATACTTGCATATATATTAGTTCTTCACAACCAACAGTATTTAACAGTTATATATTGAATTGAATGATGTCATGCTTACCGCGTAATGTGATAACTTATATCGATCAAGGCCAGAGTGTAGAGATTTACTGGAGTAACAGGTGTTCAGAAATAGTGGTAATTCTCAATTTCGATGAACTATAGCATACATTGATATCAATCATGTTAGTACCATGTACTATTTCGGTACTATAATGTTGGTATCGGTTATTAACTCAATAGCCATAGTGTTAGTATCCTTTGCAGACTCGATATATATAATATATAATGTGAGATAGCGTTGAAGTCGCATTGTCGAAGACTTTATATGATGTTTGCTTTACTATTACAGGTTTAAACTTTCGTTTAGGGGATTGTACCGTGCTATAAATCCTCATTATTCATCCAAATATATAGTGGTTAAAGGGCGTAATATCGGCTGCTACTGATGAGTCCCCAGTAAGCACGAAACGAATGTGTATGAGATTATACTTCCCGTTCATGCTGTAATTGGTTTATCCTTCTGGTCACCACTGAACTAATTTGTTACTAGGTTCGCAACACTTAATATATAATTATTTAAGTAAGTATGGTTAAAAAAATAAGTCAAAACTGGCTCGTATTTCCTTAAAAATTGGACCTAAGCCAAGAGCATTCTGCCAACGTAAAAGTCGAATAAGGTTATATGTATTGAAAATCTTTTCAAATAATATCTAGAAAAAATGTACTGAATGCTATATTAGTTGAAATATCATTTGGTAAAATACATATTAAAAGTTAGTGAAGGGTAGGAAACGCTGTTTGTAATTGGTTATAAAAGAAACGGTAATCAAACTCCGTAAAATTATTAAAAGTAGGCTCATAAATAAGAAATTTTAATTGACTCCATTATTATTGCAATTCGAAATAATATCTTTCATTTTAATTTCACATAAAGGTCATATTTTCTATTTGGTCACAATAGGTAAATTTTATTATAATCTTAGTATTTTCACTTCTTAATGCCCTTAATTTATTCTAGTTCCTTCTTAGTTTCATTTGCATTTGATTTCTTACCGTGTTACCTTATTGTAATATCTTCTTACTTCGGTCTATTTTGTGTTTGTAAATCTTAAATTTATATAATCAATGATTTAATTTTGGCAATTTGATCTTAAATGAGAAAGTTTTGTTAACATTAATCATTTTCACAGATAGATCAATTAGTTATTATGTATTAGGTGTTGCGCAAATAGTAACAAATTAGTTCAAATATGACCAGAAAGGTAAACAAAAGACAGCATAAACGGAATGTATCATCTCGTGTGCACATTTTTTTCGTGCTTACTGGCGAGCCATCAGTAGGAGCCAGTATAACGTCTTATATTCACATTATACTTGAATGTGTAATGTGGGACAATTGAACAGTACAATCTCATATATGAATGCGTAAACCTGCAGTAGTAGAGCTTACTTCATATAAATTCATCAACTAGACCACTTCAAAGCCAACTCACTATAACTTATATATATACCAAGCTAGCAAAGAGTAACAACACTATCGTTGTTGAGTCGGTACATGATACCAACCCTATGGTGCTGAATAGGTACATAATGCCAAAACTATGTACTGATTCAACAACCATAGTGTTGTTACTATTTACAAGCAGTATATATATATATATATATATATATATATATATATATATATATAAATATATGAGTTGCATTTTCGAAGACTTTATACGAAGTTAGCTGCACCACATCAGGGTTTATGCGTTCGTATAGGATATTGTACTGTCCAATTTTCCAACATTCCTCACTTAACTATTTAGTGAGTATAGGCTCCTACTGACAAATAGTCAGTAAGCGCGAAACGAAAGTTCACGTGAACAAACTTTGCGTTCAGTATGTCTTTGTTTTAAACTTTTGGTAATACTTGATGTAATTTGTTACTAAATGCCCAACACATAATATATAATTGCATAAATATTAGTTCTCCGCTACAAACCGCATCTAATTTCGACATGTGATTGCCTGCACATATCCCGCAGTATGGTGAAAACACGGTGGATCGCTAAAGTGTCTGATGCATCTTCATTTCTCTCCAGATTGTGATTTTGCCCTGTTATTATATTACCTATCAGTGACCGATCTTGCACCTTTCATATTATTTTCCATATATTTAGTTTAAAATTTCGGACAATTCAGTTTAGACGAGGGCACAGGAAAAAATTTCCAAATATCAAAATTAAATATCAAATAATAAATTATGTGAGACAACGCCCACTGTTAAATGTAACTTGCCATAATAACGAGATTATATCAAAACCGGCGTGATATATATATATATATATATATATATATATATATATATATATATATATATATATATATAAGTAGCATACGGGACTTCGTATTGGTACCTTAATAGTAGCCAGTCACTGAATAATGCATGAGTCGTAATAATGGCACTTATTGTTTATACGGCTTTGGCCCATTCTCTTTGTCGAATATAAAATAAATTACCACCAATTACGCCATTTGTGATACATAAATGCTAAATAAGTGAATATGATTACTGCTTACCCTCTCTATTTGCCACTCGATATGGCGGCGTAATGTAATGCCAACAGGTTTAACATTTATTTAGCGGACAAGAAGTGAGAAGAACATGCATTGTAAAAATTCACTCCTTTTTCCATCAAACATTACATTTATAACAATTTCCATTCTGAAAAATCAATAGATTACCATAAAATTATGTTTACAAACTTTTGACAATAATGAATTCCATTATATTTAACCAGTCGTGCAGCATAAAACAGCCACTGTCTGTCACACGTACTTACACGTTTCCAAAATCCGTGAGCATAATCTGAGAACGACGGTAAACTGACTAACGTATATCAAACCATAGTGAATAAATATACTCGTGTCGAAAGCTGGAAAAGTGTCATGATCGTAATATATGCAGAATTTGGTGACGTTTTAGAGGAATCGCTATAAAACTTCCTTATAATATTGTGCAGTGTATTTCTTATTGGGAAGAAAGAAACGTTAATGACAAAGTGGATAATGGTCTTTTATCTCGAAACTACCACACTTTACTTTAAAAATTTTTATTTATATACATCCTGGATTTTCATTTGATCATGGGAGTTGCAACAAGTCTGACTCGGTTTTACTACACGAAACCAGACACACAGACAACAACGAATATACACTTACTTATCAGCCCAAACCAGAAATGGATGTAAAACCGAGTGGGACTACTTGCCACCCACATAATTAAATGAAAACCTAGAATGTATATAAATGAAAGATTGTAAAGTGAAGTTTATTAGTCGCAAAGTAAATGGTCTTTATTCATTTTGTTATTAATGTGTTTTCTCTTCATCATAAGAAATATACTGTGTAATATTCGAAGGCAATGAAAATAATAAAGATTATAATATTGTGTTAGAATACGCGACGGTACAATTACTATAACTGTGTGAGAGAGAGAAATGGTGTAGTAACTCATTTACTGACGATAAATTCCAATTCTTTATACTACAAACACAAATTATGCAAACTAAGGGACATCAGAAATTTGTACCTACAGGCTACTCAACAGTTGGAGGTGGAACCGCGTCAAAATTATCCACAACGTAAGTAATCATAACGTAGCTTATATTCTTGATAATGTTTAAGCCAAATTTTAATCGGCTACGCTCAGAAGATGTCATGGACGAATCAAAACTTGCCATTGATGGAAACTTGTGAATTAATATACCTTAAATATCAATCCAGGCAGCAGAGCTCTCTAATGAAGATCGTTTAAAAATTGGTGCGATCAAAATTGCAATTTGGGTGTCGTCAATGTGTTTGCTAAATTTGTTGTAAATAAAAGAAAACTACGAAATAGTCGCTGTGTATTTTCCAATTTATAATCTTTACTTTGCCGATGCTATTTCATTAGAAGTTCTAACTCATAAAGCAAACTATTCAAATGATCGGGCATGGTTATTCCTTTCTTGTTTTACCTACGCTTTCTGGCTAAAAGAGTCAATAAATCAAAGATATATTCCAGTTTCCTAATGCAGTTTTAAATAGATCAGTTGACGGAAGGGTATTTTTCTCTGTTGGAGCGCGTACAATATGCTGAACAATGTCATAAATATGTCATTTTTTGCCATTTTAGAAAGAGGAAGTTTTTACAAAATATAACTATCGTTTTTTGTATTGGGCAGAGCTTCGGGTTAAATGTGTTTGTGCAGCAATTCCGTTTTGCTCAATTTGCACATTTGCAAAGTACGATGCTTAAACAGTCATTGATTGCAGAAGTGGTGGGATTAACTCATAAAATGTAGTTTGCGAGCTTGAAATAAACACCAATCCCATTATATTTAACTTTTTGCTTGCCATAGCAAAACTACCCTGATGGTTATTGAGAAAAGTCGAAACGCGTCAGTACGTGTGACTGGCGGTAGGTTTGCTCTTGTGCGACTGATTAGATACTCAACCAATTGGTATTTATCTCAAGGTCACAAGTTTGATTTGAAGAGATGTGATGTTTTTGTGAATCTAAAAGTTATTTGATCTTTTTAAAGGCGTATGCCACGATGTGCAATTCATAGAATTTGTGTCAGTTTATTTATTAGAACAGACTACTCCTTTTCCGAATTTAAAATTAATCACATTTTGCATTAGAAACACGATGGAGCTGAACTGGAATTAGCTAGAACTGATTATGAGGTAATGCTTTTACCTGATTCAAGTTTAGGCAAACAAATTAAAACATTTGCATCTAAATGCGACTATATGACTGTGTTAAAGATAACGTGTTAATTAAACAGCTCACAATCCATTTAAATGAAAAGGATAGAAACTTTTAGTGTCATGAATATTTAAAAAACTACTCTTGCGATTGTGAAATGATGTATGTAGGGAAACCATGCGACCAATCAAGGAGAGATAGGGTAGCCATAAGACATCATGCAAATGTGCGCGAATAAGTAAATTTGATCTAGCTCGTCACTCGGCATAGACGTCCGACGTGCTACACTAATTAGAATGCGAATAAATTGCGTTCCGTAATAGTAAACTGATTAAATATATAATTATTTAACTGAGATGAAATCTGGCGTTAACGTAATGAACACACTTTCAGTAACAACGTTTAGATGCAATACTGAATGAAATAATATCTGGCATAAGAAAGACGGATATCGTATTTTAACTAGAAAAATAATGTATTCAGCAACCCAGGTAAAACGAAGTAATACATACATTTGTAACCAAAGCAAATAAGCCGCGGAAATGCTGTTAACTACTGATGGGCGTCCAATGGGGAAGCAAACAGACTAATTAATATATTTCATGTTCGATATTGTGCATTATTCAGGTTATAACAACAATAAATATATGAAAAAATCATGTCATTTTACCTCAATTCAATATCACATAACTAGGTTGCACGGCTTCTGATTTCAAACAAGATATCGGCGGTGGAAAGTGGGAAATTTAGGTCAGAACGACTCTCAAAGCATTGACTCACAGGAAAATCTGACAAAACTATTTATTTCGGTATAATTTAATGACTTTTTCTCCGAGTGATAATGTTCCATTTTTAGCCGACTCTTTCCTTCCCAACTGAGAAGTTATCCATACTCAGTCAAATTAGTCTTGATGCATATTGAAAAAACTTTCGGCTGACACACCAGTTGCCTTTATCCAAATTTATGCTCTTTCTTTCAGAAACACGCCAAGTTCTACGCCAACAATTAAAACAGAGCCTAAATCAGAAGACCGGCGTATCGAGCGAAATCTAATTAAATGAATATCAAGAAGAATTTTAGTTGAGGGTGGGACATCTTTTCTGTCGGAAAAGGAAGTCTAATAATATATATTGACATATTGCTAAGAAAGTACAATTAAACAATAATTTATTTTGCGGGTGGTGCTGACAATTATTTAAATCAATGTTGCGAGATTGAAGTAAACACCAATCCCATTGTATTCAACCAGTCGTCGAACAACATAATTTTTCTTTCCTTATATATGCAATGCGGTTTGATCCTCGCTAGTCAGTTTGCCATCGTGCTCTGATGATGATCATGGAAGGTCGAAATGCGTCAGTGCGTTGCGGATGGCGGTAGTTTTGTTATGTTGTTCGACGACTGGTTAAATACAATGTTTACTTCAAGCTCGCAAACTTGATTTAAAGAAAATTGCTAAGTATTTTGCGTGATTTGCGTTTTTTGTTGTGTAGGAAATGAGTTTCGAGAGAGCAAATTATCTTACCGGTTTAAATCTAAACTACCAAAAATCTGACAAAAGGTGAAAGAGTGCTAAATAAGACATAATCTGGATTCTTGCGATCTTCTGCAATGGTTAATTTATACAAGCAACGTGTATAAGGGTAAATAGATAAGTAAATATTTATTTTGAAGGTTAATTGATGACCGAGTGTTGCACGTTATTTGATCTCGACTGATTATATTGCTGTTTACGATTAAACAAATTCAAAAAATATTATATTTCTCATTGTTGTACAAAATTTCACTCACATAATTTATTTTATTTATTTATGTCAAAATAATTAAAGAATCCTACCGCTTGTTATTTAATTTAACATTGATAAGGGAATTTATTCACCCTCCGTTACTTTATCGTTAGGAATATTTTTTTTAAAATTATGGCTAATTTAACATTAGACTATTCTGAATTTAATCTAACATTCAATCACTGTGATATTTATTTTTGGTTTAGGCAAAATTATTAGATTTGAGACTTTAGTATTATGATATAATTATGGACTTGTATTTCAAAACAAATGCTATTCAAATTAACAATGGAAGAGAAGATCTCTATTAAGTTGGAATAATTTATTTGAAGTTTTGCCAATTTGATTAATAAAATCAGAAATCTTAAAAAATTTGGTTGTTTCGAGCAAAAATATTTATTTACAAGTTCAAAGTAGCACACATTTCCGTTTCACTTAAAAGTTAAGAATTAAATCATCAGCTAATTCATATTTCCATTTAATAACTAAGGAAGTTATATTCTAAGATTTAGATTGTCCATGCGACGGACGTTTCTTAGGCGAAGGTATTTGGAACTAGAACAACCAAACCGGTAAATGAACTAGTAAAGGAAAAGCAGAATGCCGAATAGACTTGACAGTTTTATTAATAAGCAAAAATGCTTCAAAATTAATGCCAAAAATAAAATTGGTAATTATCTGTAAATAGAAATTAAATAGTAATGAAATGTTTATAATGTTAACATTTTGGACAGTGTAACCATAACGAAGTGCATACAATCATTATTATTATATTCTAGATTATAGAAAGATTAATAGTATTTGTTAATGTGACTTATTATTAGTGATAATCTTTGCACATGTTTTGTGGCGGAGGACTGATATGTATGCAAATGTGTATTGGGTGTTGCGCACCTAGTAACAAATTAGTTCAAATATGACCAGAGGGATAAACCAAAGTCAGCATGAACTGAAGGTATAATCTCATGTGCACATGTGTTTTTTGCTTACTGGCGACTCATCAGAAGGAGCCGGTATTACGCTCTCTACCCTCGATGTATTTGGTTAATTATGTGCTTTAATAAAGTTTCCTTTGCTGCAATTACTGACTTTTTAGACAAATTTTGATTGTGCTAGTGGCAGAAAAAAATGTTTGGATTACTTCTTAGTGCTTTATATAAAAACACCAATCCAATTCTACATAAATTTGTCAACATATACTAAGCATTGTTTAAGGAACAAAAGTAATTCGTACACTAGACCAGTTTCGTCTTATTATGAACTCTTTAAATTCTGGGCCTAATTTTTCCGCGACCGTTTAAATGTGCAAATCTTTAATTGAATATCACCAACTCAGGTAGCGCGATGTCTGTTCTATATTGAGAGATTGACGGTAGGTAGTTGAAGCTTGAAGTCTACACATATGCCATATAGAATCCACCTGAAGGAATTTCGAACCAAAAATATAAGTTAGTATGTAACTGAAAAGTGTGAAGTGTACGGCAGTATGGGACAGTGGATGGAGTCACAGTCGCCGATGCAAATGTGCCTCAATTCAAGCCCCATCAACGTAAAAATTCTGGTCAGTACTTTGAGATTTCTCAAGGAGGACGAATCGGTCTATTGGTAGAATTGCCATTATAATTTTATATACAATGCTTAGTTTATACAGAAAAAGAATATATGCAATGGGTTTTATGATTATATCAAATTGAGACAATTGATTTAAATGCTTTAAATGAAGTTTGCGAGCTTGAAGTAAACACCAATCCCATTGTATTTAACCAGTCTTCGAACAACATAAAAAAACTACCGCCAGTCGCAACGCAAGCTCGCAAACTTGATTTAAAGCATTGTTACCACCACCCGCGCAATCAATTATTGTTAAATCGATTTAAATACTTGTTATCACCACCGCGCAATCAATGATATTCTATTTATATAAATCTTTCTTTCAGTGCCACTTCTTCATGTATTGTATTGTGTCTTCTACATTAGCAAATTGTGGGTGGCTTGTTAGAACGCCAGGTCTTTAAAGATGTCACGAAGACCCAATCTGAATAAAAGGCTAACCAAAAGCATAAGTGGTAAAAATTAAAAATTGTGTTTAGTGAGCGGCAGCGTAGCGTGAAGGATGGAGTCAGAGACACCGATGAAAATGAGCCCCGTTTCGAGCTGCGTCAGTGTTAAAATTCTGGACAGTGTTTGAAAAGTACCAAATTGGGACGAAATCAATCTTATGTACGAATTGTCTTTGTAACCAGTAACAATGCTTCGTTTATAATTAAGAACATGAAAGTAATACAAAATTGTGTTTATATCATCTCGTAACCCTAATTTAAATAAATGTGTCATTTGTCAAAACTAAGAGATTAGCTGTAAATAAACAGAACTGTCGCAATTTATATCCAATCGTTAAGCACTGTTTAATTTGGACACATCGTCATTTACCCATTCTAATTGAGTACATTTATTTATTTCTGATCTAGAAAAAATTGTCACAGCTTTTTAAAGTATATATATAAATATATATATATATATATATATATATATATATATATATATATATATATATATGTTACCACCCACATAATCAAATGAAAACATGAATGTATATAAATGAAGGACTGTAAAGCGAAGTTTAATAATCTCGAAATTAGTGGCCATTATCCAATTTGTTATTAATGTGTTTCTTTTTCCATATTAGGAATATACTGTGTAATATTCGAAGGCAATGGACAATGATCATCATCTGAATACGATGGCAAACTGACTGGTGAGGATCAAATAGCACTGCATGTATATATGGAAAGCAAAATTAGATACGACTTCAATGCTAACTCACACTATATAATATATATACCGAGTCTGCTTTAGATTATGTTAGCTTCACTATTACAGGTTTACACATTCGTCTAGGAGATTGTACCGTCCTATTATTCCACATTCTTCTACCAAATATATAGTGGTTAAAGGGCGTAATACCGGCTCCTACTGATGAGTCGCCAGTAAGCACGAAACGAATGTGCATGAGATTATACTTTCCGTTCATGCTGCCTTTGGTTTATCCTTCTGGTCACAACTGAACTAATTTGTTACTAGGTTCGCAAAACCTAATACATAATTGTATATATATTAGATCTTCGCAACAAACAGTATTTAACTTCAATCAAATGTTTGGAATTTTACCGCTATTTTCTACGAAAGAGGAAATACCCAAATTGCATTAATCAATTTCCAAATCCGTCTCATAACAGATTCTATTTTTAACTGCATTCGGTATAAATTCGTTGCGCATTATCTTTTAATCTTGACCAAAATATGCATAACTTAACCATACAGCTGTATTCCTTATGAGATTGCACCGGGAAATATTTGCAGCAGTATTTGCCATGTCGTTGCGTAAAAGGGCCAATGAGTTAATTGATGTGTTAGCAGATTTTGCATCCAAATTATTAAAAAATACCTGAGTTAAAGAAGCATATGTAATTTTTCTCGCAAAATCACACACACGCGCGTGCTCGAAGGACGAGAAACAGTATGCTCTCTGCTTCAGTATCTGGTGCACTAACCACTGGGCGACACTGCCGAGCACTACACACAATTTTCAATTATATAATAACTAATGTTTCTTGGTTAGCATTATCTTTCGGTAGAGCCTATATTGTGTCACTTTAGTCCTATAGTTCCAACTAACCATCCCCAATCTGTAATTATTTAACAGAAACGACGCTATATGAGAAGGTGGTAATGAAATGAACATTTATATATTTAAACGCGGGCGGTGATAACGATTATTTAACTGTACTTTGCGATCTGGATGTAGACACCAGTTCCATTATATCCATACATTTGTCAGTAAAGACTAAACATTGTACGATGTGGAGAAGGGAAATCATCTAGTAGATCAATTTCGTTCTTTAGGGACCTTCACGTTCTGTCCATAATTATAGGGCTTGTATCTAGCAAAAATGGCAAATTGCCTGAAATTTTCACTTAGAATTATTTTATTCAAAGTTACCAATAATGTTGACTTAAAACGCCCAGGCATTTGAGAACGTATCGTCCAACTGTCGCATCTTTCCTAAGCACATAGATTGTGAGTTCTCAGTGCAAAGTCAGGTCCCACGGATAAATTTTTTGTAAGTAAAAAAAACGCATGTGAACATTAGATTTCATAATATTTACATGCAGACTTTGGCATCACCTTCATGTCTTATATGAAAAGTTGTTAATAGGTACATTATACACAATACGTAAGGCACATGTTCTGGTGATGGAAACGAAAAATTGTAACTCTGAAACGCACATTCGACAGAAAATTTTAAAATAAACGTACATCTATAGAGCGAAAACGATCATGAGAATTACTCAGCTAATTGGAAAAAGTTAAATCACACATCGTAGCAGACAAAAATAAATCCAATCATAAAAATGAATCAACTTTGTCAATTCATGCAAGGCTTACATGCATTCCGTCCTCGTTGGTACTTAAGAACTCTTGATCCTGTCCGATGATGCAGTGAGGAATAATAGCATCGCTTTGTGGTAAAGAAACCTTATTTTCATCAAAAGAACTGCACTGAACATCGGCATCGCTATCAATATCTTCATCATCACTATTCGCAGCAGAATCAATTTTTCTATTTAATTTTTTTTCAGATAATTCTGGTGAAATTGCAAGGTAATCTTCCAAATTTTGTTTCATTTGTCCACTAGATCTACTGCTAAAGTTATTTCCTGCGATGCTGTGCTCATTGCCTTCGGTCATATGCTCGTTTTCCAGTTCCTCAGGAGCTAAAAGAACAAGACGGTTTTGATTACTGCCGTTAGGTGACGATTTGCACGCAAGAGCATGTAGCTCATCCAACAGAACTGCTGTACCATATCCTTTTAGTATATCCTCCAAGTTTTTCTCTTCGTCTTCGGTGCTGATATCTTTATCATCATTTTCATTCAAACTGTCAAATGCAGCATCATACTTTTCTATAATTAAATTCGAATTTCAAAGAATAACTTGTATTATGTTTCAGATAGAAATAATAATAAATGGGTGATTTATGTGAAAAAAATATTAAGAAAAAAATAAACAATTGCAAACAGAAAATACCAATCTTATCGGCAATTTCTCATTATATAAACATTTGCATTTTAAGTGGCTAGACACAATGATCCTAATCAAACTGCCTCTAAGAAATAAACAATTATTTATTGCGCTTGTGGTGGTAACAATTCTTTAAATCAAGTTTGCGAGCTTGAAATAAACACCAATCCCATTTTATTCAACCAGTTGTCGAACAACATAACAAAACTACCGCCAGTCGCGAGGTGAGAGCAGCATATCTAATTATTCTTTCTATATATATGCTATGTGGATCAATCCTCGCTAGTCAGTTTGCCGTCGTACTCTGATGATGATCAAGGAAGGTCGAAACGCGTCAGTGTGTGCGACTGGCGGTAGTTTTGCTATGTTGTTCGACGACTGGTTGAATAAAATAGGATTGGTGTTTGCCTCTAATAACGTTTCTCCAAAACACAACGATAGTTATCACCATTTGTACTTTTTTAATAGTAATAATTATACTACTCAAAATACTATCAATGAAAATATTAAAAAATACTCCTATTCTACTACTTTTAGAATTCGAGCCCTTTTAAAATTCATTCTACTCTATGCACCTGAAAAAATAAAAAAATATCAAATACAAGTATCGCTCTTTCTCTCTCTCTCTTCTGTTATTTTATTTATTAATAACATTAAATGCCACGTTTGAGTTACATACGTGTGAGATTTCAACGATACGTTGCGCAATTACCGACATCTATTCATTTGATTTAAAACAGGCGTTGAAGTAACCCCCTGACCGATCGAAAACATGCGCATGTATATTGGTAAATAATATTTGATGTCGACATTAACTGCGGTTTTTCTTTGATTTTTGGTAAAGAGAATTGTGTAAAAAAATTAGGAGTTTAGCTGCATTAAATGTGCGTGTTAATACAGCTTCAAATTTCTTCTATGCTGTGCAGGAAATACACCCCCCCTCCTTAAATGATATGTCCAGGTAAATTAATAATAATTAATTAATATTCGTTACCGTTTGAGTCTTAACTAACCAACCTGTCAATTCCTGACGAACAGCCGCGAAATGTTGATAATTTATATTAAGAAGTCATGAAACTGTTATAAAGCAAATGCTGTGCAAATCAGATTGGTTTATGATAAATTGTTAAATTTAATTTAACATTAGCATCCATCTTCATTAGTACTTATGAGAGATATGGGGCTCCTCATTGCCACATTATCAATTACTTTTCATCAAGGTTGCGAACTTAATATAAATACTTGACCCATTATGTACATACATTTTTCAGTATAAACTAAGTATTGGATAGCGATTAAAAGTAATTTCCATTATACAATACTTAGTTTATCCTGAAAAAAATGTGTGTACATAATGGGTCAGGTATTTATATCAAGTTCGCAACCTTGATTAAAAGTAATTGTTATCACCGCCCGCGCAAACAATTGTCGTTTAATTACACCATCAATTTGTTTATTTATGCTTCCATTAAAACGAAACTGTACATCTTTAGTGCATAGTTAAATAAAGTTGCATAGAGTATGACCTGGTACGGGAGATGGTAATATGTTTGGATCTACCGCTTGAACTATAATGTCAATGGTTTCTTGAAATGGAAAATTTGTAAACAAATATGTAACATTAAAAGACATAATACATTTATATCTTGAATTCTGTTAACAAACTCAAGAGAATCTGTAGTAGTAGTTTGCGCAATGGTTCATGTATACGAAATAACGATTTAGCCAACGTATAGAACAAAGAATTGATTATTGATAATGATGGTCTCATAAGACAACCTTTATGTTTGTTTTTGATAATTCGTACATTGTTGGTGTAGATGGTCCAATGGGTTTGAATTTAAGTGTATTGGCCTCATCAGTTAAAACGTCATCTTTTAAGATCTTAATTACATTATTTACTTTGAGCTCAACCTTGTCTAATTCAAATGATCTATTCTCTAGACTCGTGAATTTTGTATGATTATTCAACACGTTTACCATTTTGCGTTTATCAGCACGTATTATTTTGATGTCTCAATTTCCGCTGATATATGTAAACGCATTTAAATATTGCTTTGTCAAATGTTAAAAACAGTATTATGAAGTATTTTGTTGTTACGGTATTGTATAAAAATTTGGCATATTTTAATCTGTAGACCAAAATATATTACCTTTTCTGGTGCTAGGTCATACTCTATGCAAGCTTAATTTACTCTGTAGGAAAGATGTACAGTTTCGTTTTAATAGAAGCATCCATAAACATATTGATGTCTTGGCAATAGGGAGCTCCATATCTCCACGGTGGGTTGAGAGAGACATAGGTAAATGTGCACAATACATACGGTATGTTGATTATATTTTTCTAGTTCTTAAAACCAGATCGCAATCACGAATACTGCTTCAAATTTACAATGGAACGCATAAAAATATCAGTTTCACGTCAGAGCATGAGATAAATGACTATCTGCATTTCTCAGATTTACAACTTAAGAAATATGCTAATGATAAATGAAATAGAACAATTTATAATACACCAATCTGGTCTGCGCAGTATTTGTGTTATAGTAGTTTCATGCCTTTTAAAATAAATGTATCGACCGTTCGCGGCCTTTTTTAGAGAACTGACAGATTGTTCAGTCCAAATAAAAAAATAGCAAACATACTAAAGCAACATCCTTTGAAATATCTAATAGCTATCTTAGAAAATTGATTGAGTTAATTATTAACAAGAAAAATCAAAGGAAACAGACGTGTTTGTGACCAGAATAGAAAACAATTTACCTGTACATCCCATATAAGGAGTATGCTGTTTCTCGAACAGCACAGAAAAAAGTGGAAACGGCATTAACACGCAAGTTTTATGCAGCTAAACTCTGAGTGTTATTTGAGTTAACACACTTGCCTTTATCAGAAATCAACGAGAAACAGCCGTAAATTTAGACATGAAGTATTATTTACCAATATGAATGCGCAAGTTGTCGGTCAACTTATGTAGGCCGATGGATCAGATGATTAATTAATCGAATGCGTGAACATTGAAACTTAAAGACCTGTTTTAAATCAAACAGTAAATACAGCTCTGCAATTGCTTAACAAATCGTTAAAATTTCACACGTGGTATTTAAGTTATTTACTTAATGCATTAAAAGATAATAGTTAGCCACATACGGAGCTTTATTGCTAAATAAACTGCAGTCGAATTTCTGCAAGCATAAAAATCATGTCGGGCTTCGTGCTTAAACCGGAGTTGATGCACGCAATTGAGTGGTTGTTCTCTTCCTTCACACTCTCTCAACGTTGACATTTTCTGTTTTATTTGACCTTTTAATATATATATATATATATATATATATATATATATATATATCTGTAGATACTAGAGGAGAATATGAGAATGAAACGGTTCTTGTATCCGATAAAACTTCGTTTTAATTTGCACATGGATAAGTTATTAAGTATTCAACTACTACTGATTATATTATTTGTAATTCTATAACCACTAACACTCCGATACTGCTTCCAACACTATTGCTGCTATTTATAATTCTACTAAAATTGCTAACAGTTCCTGCATTATTATTACTATTACTAATTCTATTAATAATCATTCCCCTTAATACTAATAAAACTGTTAAAACGACTTTTTCTACTAATAATAACACAAATAAATCTTACACCTGGAATAAAACATTTATCATAATTATTATTATAATTGATTTTACTATTACACGTTGTAAAAATTAAAAGCAAATTTATAGACAGTTTTAAATTTGTAAAATTTACTTTGGACATTTTCTGCCGAATCATTTGTACCATCAACTTGTTTTGAGTTATAAGTGTTTATTTGACTTCTTAGATGATGTAGTTGCAGTCGATCTGCGTAAGACAACGTTGATTTAAATTTTATAGCCTCTCGTGCATCATCAATATTTATGTTTTTATTCCAATGTTCAGTTGTACTGTATCCTGTATGACGTAGATCATCTTCTGTATTTGTCGCAAAACTTCGTACCACGTGTTCTTGTGTAGCCGCCTGACTTTTAGCCAGCTGCGGAGGAATATATGCATCCGTGCCAACCTATTTTTAAATAATCCAATGCACACCACATATCATATTCTTTATCGTTTTACTAATTCTGAGGTAAAACTATTGTGCAAAAGCTTCATTATTTTGTACTGGTAATAAAATAAATTTGTCGAAAGGGGATAGTCTGAAATGTTTAAACCCCCAAATAAAACTGTGATCGCTTTGAAATGTAATTACAACAATATGTTAAAACAATAAACTGAAAATTTGTTGATCCGATTGATCCCCATTTCCAAGTAGGCATCGATTTTGTCTTCGTTTTGGCTGGGTGCGGATTCGTCTCTTTCTTCCGAAGGCTTCAACATCGTTCATAATAACCACTGGAAATGAGGTACGATCTAATCTTCGTTGACTGGCGACGTTTCGATTCTTCCATTCCGGAATCATTATTAGGCCTATAAACACACACATAATGTGCTGTACTCACAAAAGAAGACTTAAGCAAATATGGTCAAAGAATATTAGATCGAGTCTTATTTTCACTGGTTAGTATGAACGATGTTGAAGCCCTCGGAAGAAAGGGATGAATCCGTAGCCAACCAAAACGAAGAAAAAATCTATGTGTTCTTAGATATGGGGATCAATTGGATATTTGCGAAACTGATGGTGCAACGCAACAACCCGTGAGCGCAAATCGCGGAGAGTCAACATATGAAGCTCGCGTTGCGCACTAATCATTTAAATCATAAATTGAAATTTTGCCATGTTTGAATCTCATCAATACGCATGGTTACCAAGTCGCATAATATAAACCCGGTTCAGCAGTTTAAATTAATCGGCTTAATATTGCAAACAGGAAAGTAGTAGCAAATTGATATGAGAAAAATCCTATTTCATAATATTTCTGACGTTTATGTATTTTATTTTAGCTCACAAAATCTACTTTTTGCAAAACATTAAAAAAAAAACAGAAAATAATTTCTCCAAAACAAAATTAGGTATTTTGTTTGAAATAATAAAACTGCAATGTAGTTAAATCTAAGACATTTTGTGTGATTAATAACCTTAGAAACTGGGTTTCATTAATTCTCCGTTCAGCATAAATATATTTATTACACAGGATTACTTTAATTTAGTTAGTTATTTTTGCGCCGAATCAATTGTTAAACGCTTAATTGATTAATATATATTGTTTTACACTGTAAATAGATATTTTCACTGGAATGGAATTAAATGTTTTATTAATAATTCTAATGAGATTTATTCCAAAGACTATCAACGATACTAATACATTTTCTTTGAGGTAAATTATACCATGGTTCAAATCAATTTCGTTGGCTTGAGAGAAACGAAACTAAAATTCTTTCAGTTAGTCGCAAAGCATAGCAAAACAATTTACTGCTAAACTATATGTTCTGGTGATCATCCTAAAAATACAAAAACCATCAGTTCACTTGGATACTGTTTGTTGCGAAGACCTAATATATATGCAAGTATGTATTAGGTTTTGCGAACCTAGTAACAAATTAGTTCAGTTGTGACCAGAAGGATAAACCAAAGGCAGCATGAACGGAAAGTATAATCTCATGCACATTCGTTTCGTGCTTACTGGCGACTCATCAGTAGGAGCCGGTATTACGCCCTTTAACCACTATATATTTGGTAGAAGAATGTGGAATAATGGGACGGTACAATCTCCTAGACGAATGTGTAAACCTGTAATAGTGAAGCTAACATAATCTGAAGTCAAAGACAATACGACTTCAATGGTAACTCACACTATATAATATATATACCGAGTCTGTAAAGGATACTAACACTATAGGTATTGTGTTAGTAGCTGATACCTTTTTAAAATTGATGAGTACCAGATACTAACACTATGGTTTCCGAGTCGGTACATGATACCAACCTGATGGATATAAATTTATGCTAAAGTTCACCCAAATTGAAAATTACAACAATTTCCGAACACCTGTTACTCCAGTTAAACCATACACTCTGGCTTTCATCGATATCAGTTTTCACATTTCGCGGTAAGCATGACATCATTCAATTCAATATATTACAGTTAGATACTGTTTGTTGCGAAGACCTAATATATATCATTTGACAGAAAACGAATTTGAAATTTTGTGAAACTGAATAAAAATGGTCTTAGACCTTAGCATATGTCCACAAATTTGATTTAAATGATTATTATCACCATCCACGCAATCATTATTTTTATAGTTGTATAACTTATTCAAGTGTAGCCAAAATTAAAAAACGTTACACCGAAAATAATTGGAAGCTTTGCAGCTGGTATTCCAATCAAAAACCGTGTATGCAAGTCTGCCAATTGTGAGAGCAGTAGATTTATTTCTATACACTAATTCTGGATTGTAGTTTGACGTTGTACTCCGCTGGATGTCGAAATTCGTCAGTTTGCGTGGCTGCCAGCAATTTTGCTATGCCTAGCAACTGACTGAAAGGTAAGCGAAAATTTTATTTAAATAGTCATTATTACTAACCTCTAAATCAATCATGTACGAATTGAATAACTTATTTAATGTGGAAAAAACCGCAAATGTTACATCACTATTGCACAGAAAGGTGTAGCTGGCACTCAAGTCAAGCACAGTTTATGCTAGACAGCCAATAAGAAAAATAGAATTTTGATTTTCAATGCACTAATTATGCATTTTTGCTTTCCACTCAGCCAGTTCGCCGTCGTACGTCATTTTGTGTGGCTGCTAGAAGTTTCAAAGTTTGATAAATATCTGATAAGTTTTATTCCGATACAGTTCTTGTTTATTTAACTAGGCCCTATAAATAAATTTGGGGTAAATATTTTCGCTCTATTTCAACTCATGCCACTAAAGACTGTAAAGCTATTTCAGAATTGGGTAGTCTTATTACTGATCCTTATATATATCATATATATATATATATAATTTTTTAACCATTTTACCATGTCTGGTAAGAGGAAAAGCTACATAGTGAAGGCTTATACATAAATAAATAAATTATCCAGTTTTCCATCACACATTTATTTAAATTTTATTTTGTATTTTCCAGTACAATACATTTACATAGATTCATTGCTTAGAATACGAGATTATATAATGTTACATGCACTTTTCCCAAAAGCAGAAAAAATGTAAACTCTTTGGATATAGATAAGAAAAATTAAAAATAAATGTGAATGAGAGAGTGAAATGTCCAATATGTTACAGGCCTTACGTCTAATGCTGACGAAACGTCCTTAAATTTATTTTCTAGAGGCATCAATTGATTTACAATCAGTTGATTTAAACCACTTTATAAACTTATTTAAACCTTGAATTTACCCGTATCATGCTACTTGAACAGAAGATCAACTATAATCAAATGTTGCTTGCATATTATTATTTTTTGTTAAACCATTTAATCAATGTCACTAAGACGTATCAGAAAAATACGTATAATAAATTTATTAAAATAAGTAAAAACAACGGTGGACCAAATGGTATCAACGGGATTGATGGAAGACGAATATGTTAAAATAAATAAACATTTTCACGTTAGATGTCTCTAACGGCGCGTGCGGTTGGTTAAAATTTATTTTAATTTATCTCGTTGAAATTTATTTTTACTAGTGGCTATTTTACACTATCAGGTCTTTAAATAATAAAATAAATTAATCTTTTGATATCTATATGAAATTTATATAGAATGTTATTTATTTTATACCCATTATCTTTGATTGCTCATTTTTGTTTCCTTAATGAACTTGTAACTGATATCCTACTGTCTATATGTTATTAGTTATAAATTACGATAAAATCCAAAACAATCGAGTACCAGTACAGTTCCTTTCTCTTATATTTGGACTTCAGTCAGAAATACTTATACCTGAAGAAAATCTTCATGCATATAAGGAAAATCTAAATGAAAGTAAACCGCATTATGCGATAGAAATATACAATAGCGTAATATCAATTCTTGATTAATATATTTCAGACAAGCAAAAACACAAGACCAATTTCTTCATAAAAATTCTCCGGAACAGACTTACTCAAGGAACAAGACAGCCTCTGGTCAACACACTCCGGCCAAACTATTAAATAAAACACAAGTTCAGACTTCAGTCAAAATCTGGAACTAACACACCCCAATAGTAAATTTTAACAAGAGACCTGAACAGACCTTCATTAATGGCCTTATATCCGAACATAAAAGCTGCAATCTGTAGAGGACATTACACAATGCGGTAAATTCAATTTAAGCAGAGTTAACTATACATCCATTATTCCAGAGTCAACACCACGAAAAGTTGCTCTACTACGCACCAACATACACAAATTCAACCCTATAGAAAACAAATAAGCTCTTCTGCCAACCCAAAGCTTTCATAACTTGTTTAATAATTCCCAAATATATACTAACAAAAATCACATTGTGCACAACTGATCTATCTCAACCAAGCCAAAACTCACCTATACACAAACTGCCTGTACAACATTCATATAGCAAACCCCACAATAAAAACAAAATTCAGTCATCTGTATCCATGAAGTCTTTACTTGCAACAACCAAAAAATATCCATATAGATGACATAATCAGTTAATCTCAAATACAACCCACCTAAAGCATCAAAACCAACGACACAGAGTACTTAAACACAAGGTAAAATAAAACCTAAAGAAGAAAAACATGTTGTTCTAACCTCTTGTTTAAAACACGGCAAAGATAATTAAGTCAATCTTGTATACCTGTAGAAGTAGCCACATTTGAAGCCGAGAACGCTCTAATGGTCGTATTTAAGGCTAATTTGTATACAACAGAAAGTTCTCGCAGAAGTGCACGAATTAGGATGACGTAGTCAGGACAATGACAGAAGCAGAATTCGAGCCGCACAAGTGAATATGAAATAATAAATATTTGAATTGCATTTTACGGAAGGTTTGCGCATTATTTCAGAAAACTCTTTTAAATAATTGATTAAAAATAAAGCATTGATGTTGAAAAAAATGACTTAATCTGATGGTTTTGAATACTTAGTAAGAATATTGTCTGCGCAAATGTAAATTCTTACTGCGAAGTTGGGGATAATGAAGTCTAGACTGGACAACACGATTATAGTAATCTATGAGCGAATCCGCATAAAAGATTCAAGCAATACTAGTGAAGTCAACAATGGTGGCCGCGCCCAAGAGGCAGCAGACATATGCCGAAGTTTTCAGCCAAATCGACGAGCTTTTTCGACTTTCATCCGAATTTAAGCCTATGCTTGCACCCCTGGATGTGGAAAGGCAACACTTGTGGTTCGAAAAATTTGACACTTCTGTGCAAGCGCAAGATATTTCATTAGAAGCACCTATTGTACGCATGGCTGTTGAGGAATTAGTCGCCGACCTGACTTTTTCAGAATTTCAAAAGTGAGTGTTGTATCATTTCTGAGCCAGGCCTCAGTAGGTGTTTTCAGAATTTTACAGACTCAAAACATTACCGGATGAGGTGCATCTTGATAGCATGACACACTTCAAACGGTTGTTGTCCAAGGTTGCAACCGCATGAGGCCATCATGTTTATGCTGCTGGACTCTATCAGATATGGCGCTGTACCGAGCGTGCAGGGAGACCTGCAAGGAAGAACAAAGGTTCTACAAATTTCGGTCATAATGACCTCCACGATGGCTGCGGTGACACCAAGCAGGAGCTCCGTTACAGCAGCCGACAGGGGCGAAATAAGTTATTGGAATTCTTCGCGGCATAATCAGCGAGTCCGGGACGGACGGCGGAAACCAGTGACTTGGTAGCATGCTAAATATAAAGTCACCAGCTGCAACGAATAAATCGCCTAAGAGGCCGCCGAATCAGTATCGTTCACCGAGAAACGGCCAGTTCAATGGGGCAATAGGGTCTACTAACTCACGAATATTGATAGGCTGGGTCACGCCAAAAATTTACATAATTTGGATGTTCAGATATGTAGATCGTGAGAAGAGGTCCAACAGAGCACCCTCAAATCTGTTCAGAACAAGGTCATCCCAGATTTAAAAGAAGTATTGGTAACGATTTTACACATAAGGAACTTTATTAAAGTAAAATTTTTAGAGCTCTTCAACGGATAAAAAGTAAATATGCACTTGAGTACTAGAGCTGGTGTGCCGGTATTACCAATGACATGGCTATTAAACAAAGTAAAACCTTCGACAGCAAATTTGTATCAGGCAACGGGTGCGTCGATGGTGGCTGCCGGCGAATGGAACACTAAATTAAATGGGCTTAAGCTAACTAGTTACAAGAAGTCGCTCCGTTGGACGTAGGAGACACAAGAAGCGCTTAACCTTTGTACACAGAAATTAACAGATGTCAAATTTTGACTTTCCGGATAGGCAGTATGTCAATTGTTACAGACGCGTCAGATATTGGCATAGTGACAGTGTTAAAAGCGGACGACGTCCGACACTATACATAAGTTGCACACTCACTAAGGCGAAGCAAAACTATACTGTAACAGAAAGGAAACTACTGGCCGTATTCTGGGCACTACGAAAATTTAGTTATTTTGTCATCGCTGAACATATAAGTGTCTTTACCGATCATAAAGCACTAGTGCATTGGCGTTCACTGGACATTGAGAAGAAACGAGTATACCGAGCTATTGAATTGTTTGAGGAATACGATGAAAACATTTATCATCTAGCCGGTCTCAGCAATGCGGCAGCCGATGCCCTAAGCAGAATTACCGCTGTGTGAGTTTCGCCACTAATCAAGGTCTCTGAAGAAAATGAAAATGATGCCAAACACCAGGAAACAGAAATTTAGTTAAAAAACGGTACAGTGGAGTCCGCACCATATAAAGCGTTTAGACTAAAAATCTGCCCATTGGTACGAAAAGAAGGATAAAGGTGCAATGGATTGTGTCGGAATCTATAAGAAGAGAATTGAGGGCTTTCTGTCAGGAAACGTTTAGGCATTCCGACGCCGGGCGACACACTGAGACATTGCAGTCGCAATTTTATTGGCCTGGCATGTACAAAGAAATTAGTAGCTATTGTCACTATTGAAATATATGTCAGCTTTGTAAATCACAAAAAAGCGAAAACGGAACTCCAATTGCTTTCAATGCCGCTGCATGGAATCAATTTCTGCATATTTACCTGGTGAGTCCACTATCGGTGGCTCGTGGCGGGTTAACTTTTGTGTTTTCCATGGTCCATAAGTTTATCAGATTGGTCGCATTTTTACTACCGAAGAAAATCACAACAGAGACGATTATAAAATACTTAGAAGAGTGCTGGCCCAGTCAATTTGGTAGACCACAAATTAATGTTACCGACCAAAGTGCACAGTTCTAGTCGAAAGAATTTGATTACTGTGCAAGGATCTTGATGTGATTTATTCTCGCGCAAACACTTACCAACCACAGACAAAGGGTGCGGCTGGGCGTGCACATTGGATGATGAAAGAAGTGTTGCGATGTTGGTGCCACGAAGCGCTGGTGTCCTGGAGAGAAAAATTACATTTAGCCAAGCTGGCCTTGCGATTTACAGTATCAATAGCTACAGGATTTGCTTCGGCAACCATGATCTGTGGAGGGCATATTCGAGTGCCAGGTGAACCCGTATTCCCAGGATCCCATGAGCTTTGCACCATAGCGGATGTTCAGTAGCATCTATAAGAGCTAACTGAAAATGTCGGAGCCACACTGAGGCAAGCCTAGGCTATACGACCTATACACACTCTCCTTAGTGTCGGCGATTATTTCAGAATTCGTGCCGCAGAAGTAAATAATAACAATTTTATTTTGTTTTACTAAATGTGAGTGCGTTATGCGAACAAACTTCTATAAATAATTGATTAAAAATAAAGCATTCGGGTTTAGCAAAATGACTGAATCTGATGGTTTGGAAAGCTAATTAAGAATACCGCCCGTGAAAATGAATCCTCTGACTGCGGAGCTAGGGAAACTAAAGCTTAGGCTAAACGAAGACTTTACAGTAAATTCTGAGGGAATCCGCATAAACGACCCAAATAATATTGATGAAGTCAAATATACAAAATGACCAAAATAAAAAAACGACTTTTTTAGGAGAGCACTAAAACTTCGACATCCGCCACAACAGTTCAATTAGTGAGAAGCTAAAACAAGCAACAAAATTAAGAGCATTTTACACCATTCACCCTAGTTCAAATCCTAGATCAAGTTATCCTATCTATACTTTATTTAAATGCAAGAGCTCTACGGTCACAATTAAGATACTTTTTTGCAATAACCTGTAATTTAAGACCGTATATAATTACTGTCTTGGAAATGTGGTTCAGTCTTAACTCATATGGGTATTAAATATAAATTTAAAATTAAACAAATTACATTGACATGTATATACATATATATATTACCTTCAACAGACGTGCTTACCGATACGAGATTTTCCCATGCATTGAAGACAATAATAAATGTTAAAATTTTCACTTACAGAATGACTACAAAGTTTAGCTTCGCCGACTACCTACCCAGACGTTTATACTCTGTTAACTGTATTTTCAATAATTTGAGTTAATCGGTACTCTTTATAAATGTTGTTCAGCCAACTAGACATGAAAGCTATCTTGAAGTCGTATCCACTGATTAGGACATAACACCAGATACCACACATTACAATTACATGCCACAGTGCGATCACGAATAACTTTTCATCAGAACATTAAAATGAAAGTACATGTAATTAGAGTTTATCTAACACAACTAGGACGTCCAGCCTGGCTACTCCTTGCACAAATTAGCGATATTCACAATACTAATGTGAATACACAACTACGAAATTACCTGCAATAAATAGAGCATCCTTTCGAAGAATCATAAAAACGATACTTTCATCTTTCATTATTAATCATTTTTATCACTGCTACAACATAGGAATAAGCTATTCTAAAGACTAGCGTATGTACCAACTATCCTTGTGAAGAAGCTATAGCATATATACTATAAAATTAAAGAATAAGAATTAATGTATCGTACCAAATTAGAGAATAACATTTGCAAGAAATCGAGCGCTCGAATAGAAATTTCTTTATTCAGGAAGGAAATCTATAATAATAGGAATGCCATATGTGAATAGTAAGTTCATGTTAGTCAATTTGGTAAAAACGTATCTAGCAGACCAACGACCGAAGAACTTACACTTTCGCAATTATAAACTCAGTGCGATCATTTAAACTGTCTAAAAATCTGAAATATCTCAGAAAATATAATAGTAACAACCATGATATCTCTATAAGTTAAGCACCAAATGGACTCATCCAGGGTATCTGCAACATGCTCTTTGAAACAGTAAACTACCAGAAACCATTGGACTATAATTCGACAACATGCTAATGTACCAGGACATCCCGATTGAAATGTAGCAGCTACATTTCAAATTTTTACCAAAATCCAAATCCTCTAGTGAATTTAAAGATTTGTAACCAATAGCTAACCTGCCTGCTCACACTAAATTTCTGAACAATATCATCTATGAACTAATTGAATCGCTGTTTCAATTCAAAGATCCCCATCAACATGATTTTACTCGAAAACGCTTATGCACGACAAATTTGATAATTCTGTAAGATGAAATATACATTATTTTATCCTTAAACCACAACGCTTTTCTAATATTTTTAGAAATCTCTAAGGCTTTTTATATAATATCCATACACGCAATCGTTAAATAACTTCCGAACATAAATTTATGCACAAACCCATTATAATTTATCATTAAATACCTGTTACAGAGACAATCAATCCTTACATTAGACGGAATGACATTTCTGCACTGCGGATCAATACTGGAGTCGAACAGGTTTCAAAATTAGGACCATTTTTCTTTAGTATTTTATTACTTTTGAAAAATAACGAAGTTAAACATGATAAAATTATCAAATATGATGAGGACCCCACACTAATTTTGCCAATCAGCCTACGAAAGTTAACCAAATCGTTGCTAAAGTTTCAAAAAGACCTACACAGCATCCGATGTATACTAGAAAATCTGTCACTTCATATCAATACATCTAAATCGAACTCCTTAAATTTCGGTACAAATTTACTACTCCCAGACGACATTCTATATCTTGGCGAAATCATTTATCAAAGAGACACAATAAAACACCTAGGAGTAATGCTTCCAAATAAATTCTGTCCCAATTACAGCCACTGGTCTCACAGTCAAGCGCCTAATTGATTTGAAACTAAAACAAACAAATACAACTGAGCATAGGCTTATTCATTTTAAAACATATATAAGACCCATTATCAAATACATCATCAAATCTCGCTCAGGTTAACTTTAAGTCGCTGTCTTAGTAGAGCAGCAATACCTTTAATTGATATACACAAATATATTGAACAACTGGGCCTACACGGCATTTAAGATTACTTTTAGTTGCATCTCCAGACAAACTAGAATGGGTGATTAAAAAAATTACATCCCTCGACTTAACAACTTATTTCAGAATATGTTTCTACTCTCATATCTAATCACACTATTCAACTTAATATCCAGTTAACTTTAAGCGAGTTGTATATAGAAACATTAAATATCTAGCCCGACAATATCACACAGATAAAACTATTTAACTCCTATTTTTGAAATAGCGATGGATAATAGCTAATATTAACGAATTCTATTAAATAACATGTTGGAACAAACTATTGCACCATTTATTTTCTTTCTTTCCCGAGATTTAGAGGAGATTCGGAATCATCATCCTACCTTTGATTTGTTATTTCAATGGTTGGGCCTGTTGGCCCTAATGCCAAATAAATGTACTATTAATATTACTGCTTTTATTATTATTATTATTACTATTATTAAACGAATAAAGTTTCATATATCCTAATCGTCAACGAAGGTTCTGGATTTACCATTAAAAATTGCTAGTTCACTGACGAATAAACAATATATCTTCCGTACTGTCCACAAGCTGACTTAAACAACCTCTACAAAGTATAGTTAATATCTGAAACTTTATATTGAATAAATGTGCAGTTAGCATTTGCTATTCAACAGACAAATGTGAGTCTATCTAGTCAAAAGTTTACAAGGCGAAAAATTGAAACAACAGCCATCAAGAAACCAACATGCTAACTAGGCATTGAGTCAATAGTCTTCTGGTCATTATGAACATTGCTGTTTTATTTCGACAACTGAAAATTTATATATTCCTTCGAAGAATTCTGTTGTTAACAGAAAATTCAAACAACTCAACAATCTTTCAAGCAAAACATAAACACGTTTAAAACTTCTAAGTAAATGTTTAATTTGTGTGTTACATTCACTCAGAGCAGACGATTATATAAAATCAAATAAGGCTAACTTATTTTTATCCTTATTCTCATTCTTCATATTCAAAATTGTAAATGACACCTTTCTTACACTGATTCGCAATAATTGATCATTGGGAAATTTCGTCACATTGTTTTTATTAAATGTTGAGCTTATAGAAACGTCATTATTTTGATTTTGCACAGATATATCCGCGAAAGTATCATTCTCATTCCATATTTGTTGTTGATCTAAGCACTGCGTATCAAATTAAGATATATATTACTGAAATGGGTAGTGATCTATGCTTCTTTAAAGCCCCTTTTGAATGAAAATATGCGAAACATTTTGCACAGTAATCTTCACAGCAATCTTGACATATCTAAGAAGTAGATAACAGACATTACTTACGACAATAGCGTCTTTATTTTCACACTGTCCGCAATTTCGTCGAGAAATATAATTATGACTCCGAAATTCTCCAGAGAAATTTTCTGAAATTTTTCTGATTAGATTGTGGTACGGTGATTCACGTTGCTGTGTTTTTTCGTCTGAACCAGAAATATAATTAAAAACCGAAACCTTTTAAAGAAGCTTTAAGAAGTTTCAATTTTTTGACGTGTGACGCCTAAAATGCCAATAATAAAACCATACACTAATCGTTTTCTTATGTGGTTGAAGAGACGAATCGGGTGATTTCCTTGTTGAAGCACTCCAAATAGGTTCATTTATATTCCTAAAATTTTAATTAATTTAATAAACCTTGAGTTTCTCTCTAATTCCAATGCGCTTTTTAGCTCTATAAGGCGTTTCTGCATTGCCTTAGTTTCAAGTTCCAATTTGTCACTTGTTTGCTTTGCTTGTAAAACCGATCTATATATTACATTATAAGGAATACTTTATATGTACCCCTTTATATTAATGTAATGAAAATGCAATTTTAATTCATGCGTATGGGTGCTATAGATACCAATATGCGAAAATATAAAAATAGCAATTTTAAACAAAAATTCAATTGCAATCGCCCCAGCCTCAAGTAAATGCCATACAACGATACAAAGTCAGTTAGGAGCCAGGATGTCTGAGATCGTGTACTGTTTGGTAGGGCTTTATTAGGGCCAGTATTGCGTTCTGCAGCATATGCAGAGAAAGTTAGTGTAACATTATTATTTTCATGATGCTGTTATTAATAATGTGTTTGAGATTAAACTTATGCAAGAAATTAAGGATTTAGGCATAACTATTCAATGTACAGCTTCTGCTGAGAGACATATTGAAAGTATAGTAGGCAGTGCCAAGAAAAGATGGGCACTAATAAATCGAAATATCTTATCAAATGATATAAAACTTCAAATGTATATAGTATGGATTAGACCGGTACTAGAATATGCTGTCGCTACCTGGAATCCATTAAAAAAGGGTTTTACTAATAAGATAGAAGCTGTACAAAGAAAAGTTGTGAAACATATTAGTCCTATTTCTTGCACTATATACGCCTCTAGATTACAGTTTGCGTCATTGCAATCTCTGTGGTTTCGGAGGATGTGTTATTGTATAAAAGTTTTCCATCTGAACCAGTGGACTGGTGCCTATATGACTCCGATAAGAAAGAGTCATGAAATTGGAACTAGATCTGGACATATGGCAATATCTCCTCCTTTTGTGGGGAATGTAGCGAGCAAGTTATTCTCTTTCTCGAAAATCTACAAAATTTATAACCAATTGCCAAAGGGGCTTAGAGAAATGCCTCCATCTAAGATGTCTATTAAAACTTTATCTACTGAACTTGAAAAAGTCTGCAATCCTGCTGATATCTTTTATTTTTTTGATTATGATAATACTTTCTCATGGTTGAATAAAAGACAAGGATAATTGTTATCGGAAACAGATTTTATTGAGATTTTTATTTCCAAGTTTTGTATTATTATAATTGAAATGTTATGCACTATATCTTCAAATTAGTTAACATTACATACAATCAATTGCTAGTCATGGTTCTCAATTTTTGCATAATGTTACACTCGAATTATACCTTAATTGTTCCTAATTTGATGATGTATATATTATTCTTTTCAGTCGAACTTTCTGATATTGATATATTGTATTGTACAACTAGTGAGATATACCTATCTACATGAGATGAACTGCACAATTATTGTGATGTGATAATTATTTTAATATATATTGTACAATTTCCAATTTTATTATTTGATGGAATATGTGTGGTTTGAATCCAAATAAAGATATTCTATTCTATTCTATTCTATTCTACTGTGAATTTTAGGACTTCCAGCGATCTGGCATCTATGGGGCTTACAGACACGAATAGGTTAGGGGCCTCAACATTCGCATCGCGCTTATATCGATGCGATGTCGCACCTAATTGGTCAACGGTAGTTTGCGCGTTCTCATTGGTCCATTGTATTAAATTTGAATTTAATTTTGATAAATGTCGGCGAATTAATTTGAGCCGAAACAAACATTTTGATTCCGTGGTCTTAAGTAAGATATTTTAATTATTATAAATTTGTTGAGAGATTTACATAAAAAATTATTTATTTATTATTTAGAAAATCATTTTTCTACCTCTGTGGTTTTATAAATTATAAAGTGTAATATTTTCGTTTTGAATGTCTTATTTTCAAGTCATTTTATTTCACGTTGGCAGCAGATTTCTTTCAATGTCGTATTATGATAATGTCGTGCTTACGGTTTTACTCACAGTTATATTTGCTGCCTCAATACAGTTTTCATTGCATAGTATAGAGGAGGGTAATTAAATATTGTTTTTTTAAAACTTTTTGGCATCTAACATTTGTTAATATTACTTTCTGTAAGAGTATGTCTCAAATTGTCAATTCTTTTTTAACTTGCCTCTATTCTTTTTTATTGTCAAACTATTTTGTTTCATAAGTCATCTACCATTTCAAAGTCCATTTTATAAATACTGACGTTTTTAAATAAACGTGCATCATATGTAGGTTTGGGAGTGGTTGCGGGTCTATGCTTGTGAAACATGCTGGTAAATAGTTATATTTTCGTGTATAAATATCTAAACGAAATGAGTGTTATAATAGCCATTGATAGTGTTTTATTGGTTAAGTGTGCATCGTGTATTTGTCCATAAACAAAGTATTCAATTAACCACAGTTACATGCATGTGCATCTTCATTTGGGTGATAACAATAATATAATGACAGTTCCACTTCGTACTTGCTAGAAATAAGTGTTGTACTTTTACTTTAAATGGAGAACTTACAGGTGACGTCAATGATTAGGAATTCGGTGATGTAATGTAAATAAATCAGTCGCAAAATTGTGCCTGGTTTAATAATGAAAAGTTATAATAATAATCTTAATTAATGTGATGTCATACTAGTACTTAAAGAGTTCCCAATAAGGTCGGAACGGTTTATTTAATGAATTGTCTTCTCTGCATTGTCTATAC
Organism: Eudiplozoon nipponicum; assembly: GCA_029291075.1. NCBI lineage: Eukaryota > Metazoa > Platyhelminthes > Monogenea > Mazocraeidea > Diplozoidae > Eudiplozoon > Eudiplozoon nipponicum. Next base: position 230,808 of record JAQBSW010000153.1, on the reverse strand, counting down.
TGTTAAATGCATATATACATAATGAGAAGGATATTTTCAGCCATCTATGAGTTGATTCTATTTTTTTGTCACAGCGAATTTTCGATTCCTCTTCACTTTCTACCACTATTAAGTTCTATGTTCCAAATCGAGCTTGGTGACATTTCTATCGCTGTTTTATTAATTGTCATCTTGATTTAATTTAAATAGATTCTGTAATCGCCTGTTAAATTTATTGCGACTATATATCGATATGCTTAGGCATCCATTCCGGTTAATTTTCCCGTATCTACTGTATGAGGAGCAAGATTTGATCTATTAACATGTAAATATTTACATCCAGGTCAATGTCCATCTCATTTTACCTTAATTGGACGCATTGTGTCACCCACATCCATGAAGCTATTGTTTTTTTATGAAGTTCCGTTCACATAATGTCTAACCATTATCTCCTTTTGTTTTGGAAGTTTAGTCGCCAGAGTAAGGTATTGTTTTTAAATGATTCTTACATTGTATTTTAATGCTACCGATTTTATTTTCATCCTTAGATTGAAGCCAGGTATTACCATGAACCTAAGATTGTCCCTCACTCTATCGGACTCGTAGTATCTATAATTATGGCTAAATTTACTTGAGGCATACATCATCTTTGCCTTCGTTGTTTTCAATGTGGCAGTGTCCAGAAGTCCTAGACACCCCCGTCCTCCTATCCGTTGGTTGGTGATTTCTGCGAGCTTCCTATAAATACCAATTGAATTTTATCTATGCCAATCGCGTAACATAGCAAAACTACCTTTTGTGACATGTATTTACATGTTTCGACGTTTATCTTCATTATCAGAAACCAACGGCAAGCGAACTAATGAGGAACGCACCACAATGCATACAAAAGGTGTGGAATGCCAGGCATTCGGCTCTCACTTCTTACATGTCTTACATAAATACCTAATTGGAAGTGTCTGCTGCACGATTCCAATGCAGCCACAAGCGAATTCTGTGCCTTTCCCCAAGTGTGCATATTTTATATCTTTAAGCTATCGTTGATTATGAATTTGGTAATAATAAGTACTTTTTGAAATCAGGTTTTACGGACATGGAATAAATAAAGCCCAATTTTCTGATCATTTTTACAACACAACAACATTAGTGCTAGTCACACGTATTAGCTAAGTGGATTCCATCATAGTTTTGATAGTTTTATTTAATTTATTTTTCATTTTGTAATTTCCCAAAGCGACGAGAAACTACTTTTTGGTAAGACATTAATATATATATATATATATATATATATATATATATATATATATATATATATATATATATCATTAGATCGTGAATATGTGCGTCACTAAATTATAACTTTTACATCATTGGAGATTGGGCCTTACTCTTTGTCTGATGGTTAATATAGGATTATGATTTGCATATCAACCATGCCACTATCTCAACAATCTATTTGGAATGAATGACCTAGTGTTCAATTGGAGCCCTCAGTTAACTATGATTTTCATGATGATATCATTTTATAAACTGCATGCTCGACATTTACTGCTTGCCACGGTATTCGTATTGATCTACCTATCTTTACGGTCTTGTACTGTGCTATACACTTAAATTTTCAAAGACTATTTATTAGCTATTAAATCAACGCTGTCTTAGCTAACTCAAACGGCTCATGTACGGCTGGTGTTCCTGTTTCTTGTCGCTACGGTACTTTTAATTATGTCTTTTTCAGATCAAAATGAGCAGTTGTTGTTTACTTCAAGTTATTTTACCACTCGTTGAATAGGCACTCCATATTTCGTTTATATTCACGTATGTCTTGTTCAGTTTATGGATATGTTAATTATTCTTGAGTTTATTAGTTAATAATTTTTACTTTTATCTATGCTGTAATATCGTATTCGTATTTATTTCAATTTTCTTTTGAGTGTATTGATTCAATTGTTTGTTACTTGTCATGTCATCGATTTCGCAACCTGATAAACGGGTCACTTTGTTTCTAACTATTCTGTTTCAAAATGTGGTGGGATGAGGAGATTTAAACTTACTTCACGAGCTGCGCTTTAGAAGCTGCAAGTGGCCCTACTCATTTAACAGGACGCCCATTGCATAAAAATCGGGCTTGAATTTAAATGGCAAATAGACTGCTATACTTCCTCTGCATTGAACTTGTTGGCCACATTAAATCAATGGATTTAGTAACATGTTCATACTTACATGAAGTTCTATGCTCTCTTTTTACTTTTATTGAGCACACGGTTTACCACGTTACATGAGACTGGTCTTTGCATTGGATTCCATTCATCTGATGTTCTAAGGATTAAAATTTTGCCTTTGGATAGGAACTCTAATGTTCAGTGTAAGTGATGCTCTTCAAACGGTTCACATATTGTATTTATAAGATATTATTTTTTTTGGGTTGAAGCCCGATAGTGTTATGATCGTCCTATTTTCATTTGCTCTAATAGATTTTGTTTACGTCAAACTCGGATTAAGTTCTCTTGCGATATTGATCATGCATGGTTCTATTAAATTACTAGAGTAGTCATTATCAATGAATATTTATTACTCTTCGTACTTTTGATTCACTGTATCTTCAGCTATGGCATCGTTTTGTTAATGATTTTAGGATATTAATTCTTTGACTCGAAATTAAGAAGTATCTCACAGTAAGAATCTTTCCTACAAATATCTCTTTCTAATTTCTGATAGTTCTAATTAATTTTTCATACAAAAACAGTAATTCACCTGATGACTTCCATTGAATCGTAGATTGTGGTTTACTCATATTTTCATCAAAATGATTTCCGATCACAAGTATCTCATCCAAGAGCCAAAGGTACAATTTGGGCTTCAATGGTGTCTTATTTCAAAGATTTTTCCAAATTATGCCGTAACATATTTACTGTTATAACCGAAAACGATTGTCCAATTCGAATATTTCTAATTTGTCTTCACAATGCCGAAATGCAAAATAAGTAAGGGACAAAAGTGTATTTGCCTTCGAAATGTGACAAATATTAATTTTACTTCATTTTAATATTTATCGTTAATCATCAATAATACACCGAAAAACTTCAAAGGCTTTAAGTACTGGTATATTTGTGTAAATGGATACCAAATCTAAGCTCGCAAACCTATTACTTTTAGCTAGTACACATCTATCTACAATTTCAACCGGATGCTGAGTTTATCTATTTATGATCCAAGAAGTTCAAGTATTTTCTAATTTTATAACATTTATTTTCATTTTATTTTTAATCTCTCACTTTTTTTTTACTATTCTAGTGCATAAATCTTTATTATTTAACTGTTCTATCGTCGTTTTAATTGGACTGATTCATCAGAACTGTAGGTTCTCCTTTATTCTATTTTATCCATGTAACGTTTAATATTAAATTATTTTTGAGCCATTGCACCTCATAGTATTGCTTATATTTGTCATTTTGATATATTAAAATCATTATGGCGGCATCTGATTCAAATTTAACCTTATACTTACGTGAAAATCGTTGCACCATTTTGACAGTCTTTGGAATGATATAATTTATAGATGAATTTTTATTTGGATGTGCCATATTCAAACCACGATAAAGCAATTCAAATTTGTTAATTTTAAGATTGAATAATGATAGATTTTCTATACAATTGGCTGCTATTGAACTAGTACTATCTACGGAAGGTCTGCGAATCCGCAAATCATCCAACATTTTTATCGTGTTAATTCTCATTTATAATTTTGGTAGTACGAGAATTATCAGTGAATTCCTCTGTACATGTTATTATTAGATATTGCGTATCTAGTAATAAATTAGTTCAAATAGGACCAGAAAGTAATGCCGAAGTCAACATCTCATGCTTACGCACGACTCATAAGTGGAAGCTGGTACTGCGTCCTATACCCACTATATATTTGATAAATAAATGTGCATTCAGGCAGTAATCAATTTAAATTCACATAAAGTCTTCGACAATATGACAATACATATATATTAGTTAGATATTTCGTGTTGCGAAGAATTAATGTATTGTAAGAGGTGTTTCTGCGGGATAGCGGTATATTTACTGATGTTATGATATTCCTACATATGCCTGGCAGCTGACGTCGGAAGAAGTCGGTTTCATGTGCCGTGCTTATAATTAGTCTCACTTTCTAGCTGGCGTCCATCCTATTCTTTCTAGTGTCGTGATGTGAGAAGGCTAAGTCGCATACCATACGTGTAGTATGAAAAATGTTACAAAGTGACTTAAAACTCAATGTTAGTCAAAATTTACCGTGCTCTAGACGGCAACAAAATAAAATATTGTTAACACAAAGTTAATATCTACGCACAAACGCAGTAAGTCATAAATCACAGTCATTAAATCCAGAGTGCCTTAGCAGAATGGTTATGAGTCACGGATAATCGATCAAGAGCACACAAAAGATGTTTATCCTGGCTTTGACAGCTTAGACACAGTAATCCACGGTTTGCGCCCGGTGTGTTACGCGCGGGTGTGTGTTGTTCTTTAATCAAAACCCCATTAATTACGAATAAAATTGCAGCTACAGAAATCTAAACTAAAACTGCATAAAACTGACAGATTGTTTCTAAAACAACAGTTAGGAGAAAGATTGTCTAAAACCAGAATTAGGACATGTGACCCTAAAGTGAACCGAAGGAATTCAAAGGCAGCCAAATCATCACAAAACAGCACATAGACGAACCCAGAAAACTCCAATCAGACAAATCCATACGACTTGCCACACCCGACAAAGGATCAGGAATTGTTATACTTGAAGCCGACGCTTACAGGAAGGCCATGAACGATATAATAAATGATCAATCTAAATTTAAGCATGACATCAAACAGAAAGATGATTCAACGAACATCGAATCAAGAATTAATGCAATTTTGAAAAAGATGGAAAAACATGTTCTAACATCGATGGCTGACTCCGAGATTAGATCAAAACTCACAGAAGACATCCAAAAAGCAAAACCAGTCGGAACAAACACCGCAAGATTGTACGGCAAACCAAAAACTCATAAAGCCGTGACAGCCTCAGGAGCTCCTTCGATGCGGCCCATTATGTCAATGATCAACGCTCCACAACATAAACCAACCAAGTTTCTCTGCAAACTACTTGAACCAATACGGAGCATCATAAACGCAAACACAATCAAGAACTCCTTCGAACTAGCAAATGAATTGAAGGGGAAGAACATCCTACAGAATAAATGGTCTCGCTTGACGTCTCATCCTTATTTACAAACATACCACTTGATAAGACAACGGAGATCTTGTGTGAGCTCATCAAAAATGAGTTTTTTGACTTCCCTATAGACACCAATGACATCAAAGACCTCATATTAGCATGTACTAAAAACGTGCAATTTACATTCGAAGGGATATACTACCGCCAGATCAATGGTGTAGCTATGGGAAGTTGCATCGCACCCCTCCTGGCAGATGTATACATGTATCACCTGGAAAAAACGAGCCTAAAATGTATAATTGACCAGTGCGCACTATACAAAAGGTATGTAGATGATATCTTGTTGTTCATCTCAGAAGCAGCAGACCCTTCCGAAATCCTCAAACAAACAAATGGAGTCGATCCAGACATCAAATTCACTCTCGAGGTAGAGAAAGACGACAGTTTTCCTTTCCTTGACATCAATATCACTCGAGAAGCAAACGGAGATTTGACACTGGCCATACATAGAAAATCCACTTTCACCGGACAATACATTCACTACAACAGTAGTGTGCCAAAATCCCACAAAAGAAACTTAGTAAACAACCTAGCAAACAGAATCAGGAAGATCTGCTCTGAACACAAGATTGAGGAAGAACTGGGCTACCTCAGGAAAATTTTGCTAATGAACAACTACCCAGAGCGTTTCATTGATGTCAACATCAGACCACGGCAGATTCGTACTAGAGAGGTTACCGGCAAGCAGGTTTTCCTAAACTTACCATTTAGAGGCGATATACCATCCTCAATAATTGCACGGCGGCTGAATAGAATAACTAAGGACAACTTTCCCGGTGTTAAAGTTAATATGACATTCAGTACACAGAGAATCATGAGGTTGGATGCCAAAGATCAATTGCCAATTCTCTCCAAATCATTCAAAGTCTACAAATTCTCTTGTATGTGCGGTAGCCCATATATCGGACGTACGAAGAGGCAATTGATAAGCAGAATCCAGCAACATTTGCCACAGAAATTGATTAACAAAGGCTTGGCACCGTCAGGGAATTCTGCTATTTCCGATCATATATTGGCAACGGGGCACCCTGTCAATTCTACCAATTTCACAATTCTACATAAAGCAAAATCAGAAAAATTATTATTTATCTATGAAGCCCTTTACATAAAACAACAAGCATCTGACCTTAATATTCGAAAGGTTCATCAACATGAGATTCTTATCGACTGGCCAAGATTAACAAAATTCAACAACAATCTACTAGTATCCAGCCAAGAACAAACAGGCCCTCGACTAGAATCAACAAAAATACAATCGGATTGGCAAAAAACTGAAGTGGAAATAACAGAGGCGCATACGATGACAGAAGTCTCAAAATAATGTGAGCGTTTAACACTGCAATCCACACTGGCGCTGTTTCCATATGAAAACGGCAACTTTGCGCAACAAGGTGAAACGATCAACTATACTGGGAAAAATAGCACGTGTATATGTAACAGTGAACAATGCGCACAAATGGTTAATTCTCAAGCTATCAAAACAATAATGACCAGATATCAGACATCACTTTGCAATACTGCGAGAATGACCTTTACATGCAAACACGCATACACACAAACACAAACGCATACACACTCACCAACTAGCCAAAACAAGAAACAGCAGTAAAAACGAGTCAGATTTGTTACCACTAGCATAATCAATTGAAAACCCAAAATGTATAAATATGTATGATTGTATAAGAGATGATTAGTATTCACGAAATAAATGGCCTTTATCCACTTTGTTATTTGTGTTTTCCTAATTATAAATATATATATATATATATATATATATATATATATATATATATATATATATATATATATAATATCACAGGTGGTGAGGGGACACCACTTGTACCAAATGCACAAGATACTCCATGAAATGTGGAGCCGGCTTATCCTCCAAAAGGAGTCAGCCGCAGTAAAGTAAAGTAAGTAATATATAATATCAGCGCGACAAGACGACATAACTTTAGTATATTTTATTGAATGATGCCATATTCGGCGCGAAATGGGATAACTGATGGCGATCAAGGCCGGAATGTACTGATCTACTGAAATAATAGGTGTTCATTAATAGTAATTCTTAATTTGGTGAAATTTAGCCTATCCAGAAATTATTGTTTTGGTACTCTTTGCAGACTTGGTATTAATAATATATCATGAGTTGGATGACGAAAATATGAAATTCATTTCATTACTGCTTGAATACACATATGTATACGGGATTGTATTGTCCAATTGTCCCACATTTCATGACCAAATTTATAGTTGGTCTAGCGCGTATTACTGGCTCCAATTAATGAGTCGCCATTAAGCACGAAATGCATGTGTTCTTAAGAAATTCTGCCGTTCATGCTGACTTTGGTATATCTTACTGGTACTATCAGAACTAATTTGGTACTATGTGCGCAATACCTAATACAAACTTACAGATGCATTAGTTGTCTGCAACTAGGAAATATATACCTCCTCTATATATTTGGAGTCATTGGCATGCAAAAAATTACCATTATCAATGTTACTTTCGTTTTCTTCCTAGTACGTTTAAATTTATGGTTATCTACATTATGAACTGACGTAAATATGCTATTTTCAATAAATAATTTATACGAGACCTACCGAAATCATTTAAATGCAATTTAACTTCGAATAAAAACAGTGTTTAAGGATATATTTGTATGTTTGACAATTGAAATACGAGGTGCTTCTTTCTTTGCGTATATTTATTATAGTCAGCTTTGCTTTGTTGATGTAATCTTTGTCTAATACTGTTTTAAAAGAAATACATTTTTGCTATACTGGGTATTACATTATTACTTGATATGTTTTGTAACTGACACAGAGCTGTTACCATATCAGCGGAAATTTTCAGCTTCGATATTTAATATTAGTTTGCCAATTATTTACAGTACCGATCTTCAAAATTTAATCTTTTGATTCTTATATTTTTGGTTTTAGTGACTTCGGATTCATATGAATTTGAACGCAGACTTTTATCTTAATCATTCATTTTTCTCACAATTACAACTTTTAGTTAGGTAATTATCTTGGCGGGCTTTTACCTATGTTATTTATATCTTAATTAAGCTTTTAATTTTACAAATTTTTTAATCCATCACCGTGGCATTACTTTACTACTGTTGCATTTGTATTAAATTGCTCTCCTCTAAAACATTGAGGACATTATTGATTACGTAATTTCGCATGATTCGAATAAAATGTCTGATGCAAGCAAACGGAAAATTAAAAACCAGTTACTGTAGTTTCATTTGGTAGAAGTACATTCGTATTCAATTATATTTCGGTGACATATATATATATATATATATATATATAGAAAAGACCTTCATAAGTGTGGATTGAGGAGTGTAAGTGAAATTTCCTACATGAATTAATTGTTTATCTTTATTGTTTATCGATAATCTTGACATGATTAAACTGAGGTTGTATTTGGCTTACTTTGATTCTTTCTGTAACCACTGTGGTCATTATGCACGTGATTTCATATGCTTAAAAAATTGAATCTGTGACTTAGAGAAATCGAAAAGCGATTAATGAAAAACAAGTTTTTCTGGTATGGAAAGGTCATCAGAAGCCGATTCGTCCGGCAGCGCCGTGAATCAAGTATAATTTATTTTGCTGTACAGATTTCAAGTTTTTGGGTATTAAGCTACCGGCCGAGCAAACACTTATTCTATCAGGGTTTTTTCTATGCTGTAGTAGTTCACTTGGTATTTTGCAAAGAATTTACTATTTTATTATCAATGTCTGGAAAAAATGATAAATAAATTATTATTGGTATTGATAATTATGTATTAACAATAGGGTAGACGGAGAACCTGTACCGTTTCACTGATGATAATGGGAAAGTCGAATAATTTAGATTGATAATAAAACAGGTTTACTTTTTTTCGAGTAATTTATGCACTATTCAGTAGAGTGTGTTCTCGAAATTTTAAAACTTGTTTTTGAATTATATATACTAAAAAGGATTTTAGATTTTGGGGCCCACTGAATGTTTGACCATCTATACGTCTATGCTGAAGCTCAATTTCGCATTGGTGGTCTTTTACGGTGTTTATTGTTTTATTTTTGACGAAATTCACATTCAGTTCTTGGCTTTTATGTATTTCTATTTTTACTGAGATCTTTACTAAGGATATAAAACCCAGTTTCTGTCGAGATTTTCAGAAGTTTTATTCTTCGTGTTGATGCCGTAGGAAGATTAGGTAAACTACATTGGGATCACATATGGGGATATAAACAGCAGATCTAAAGATTTCAAGTCAAGTTTATCGTCGAAACTTAATTATTTCTGTGATGAATCGTTTGATGAACTCTATATTCAGCGTCGGGATCACTATGTAGATTGTTTTACTTGCTCAGTTTCATTTTGTTAATTGTGAACTTGGCGTCAAAGAGTAGCAGTTAGGAGCAAAATTTGAAAGACAACATGTCATATTTTCTCCGCTTTTTCATATACCGTAATTGCTGAGTCTAATTAAAGAATGCTAATTGCGATAGTTGAGTTATTGTCTACTTACAGAAGTTAGGCTTCGAAAGCAGCCACTCTGGAGGATCTGTAGTTCATCAATATTGCGGTCGTATGTTATTATTCCCGATATTGTTAACATCATTAAACAATGGCCAGCTGATTGCGAAAAAAGCATGTAAAAATATTGCGGAAAGCCTAGCTCATTGGAGAGTTATGTTTAATTCGGCTTTATTTTCGTCAATACATCTGAGAGACCTCGCTAATTATGTATGTTTGTATCTATTTTTGTTTTGGTATTGTAAGTTTTGGTTCTTTTTTAAGTTTGTTTTTTGTTTTAATGCTACCGTATTGATTGTTTCTATTTTAGGTCATGTAGGTGTCTATTACAGAGGAGGAGCACTTCTTCCTGAGACCAGTCCTCCGGGTTATCATCTTATGGTTCCGTTCATTACTAGCGTTCGTTCTGTGCAAGTAATTTTTTGTTTGTTGTTTTACTAAAGACAACTCTACAGACCGATGAAATTAGAAATGTTCCTTGTGGCACCAGGTAGAACTTTGTGTAGTTTAATATTAGCTTTTCTCAAGCTAAATGATTTACTAAAATATTTTTTCATCTATTATTTTTATCTAAAAATTGCAATTAAGTTAATTTGCACACAGTGAAGACCTACCAGTATCAACTACTTTTCACAGGGCTCATACTCTTCATGGCTTCGAAAAGTGGTGTGCCAAAAATTTTGTTAATATTGTATGCGCTCTCTACACAAATACTTCATTTCGTGTTAAGTTGTACAACGAATTAACGCACAATTTTACAGCCTGCAACTTTGTTCGTCAAGGCTGCTCATTTCTCCCTTTTTGTAATTTCGTAATCGATGTCATACCGTGTTTATATTATTTACTGACATGTCCATGTTTAGACACCATTGACAGCATTAATTGGGCAAATAATGTTTTGTCCAAAACATGAAATCAGATTTATAGCCTTCACACGCCTATTGGAGACTTTAGCCTGCTCTTGTTGGATTTCGAGTAGGCCGCGAAGTGTTGAATTTGCTATATAGGCACAAGTTTATCTAAAGCAATCTGTGTGGGAAACAGAAGCTCGGTTTCCACTATGTTACGTTGAAATTTCGTTTTTAAAATGTATTATTGCAAATGAATTTAAAAGTGTTGAATCCCACTGGTAGTGTTATTTATTACTCGTCTGTCCAATAAGGGTAAAATATTGTCTAGGGCACTAATAGTAGATTTAAACTTTTTAAATAAAATATCGTTTCTGTGGTTTTAGCTGTTATAATGCAGCTATTCTTGAATGTCAAAAGGCAGACATGTAAATTTAAATTGGCAAATGTTTAATTCATCCATGTGTATTGATATAAGTTGTCATACAATTTTGAATAATCAAATCCTTGTCGGATTGCGGTCCAGACTATTAACTTGTAGAAAAATCAATTGGTTTTCAGAAATTTAGGAATTCTGAAGGATTTTCGGAACGCAATCCACTAAAAATATAATTATTTCTCACACCTCTGCAAAACTCGTTCAAATTTTGAATATTTTTTTTGGAAAATGTTAACAGAAAATTATTTTTTACATTTTTAGTGGTGGTGTTGTGATTTACTTTGATCGCGTAGAGGTGGTTAACTTGTTGTCTGCAGCAAGTGGTACGTAATATATATATATATTATAACATCTGATAGCTACATTGAAAACTTAAGGATGTTGCTTGTAAATCAATATGTTATTGCATTGGTTCGTTTATTGTTTGAATAATTGAATTTGTACATTTTGCTAATATTGTTTGCAGTTTCGGAAGACAACAATGGTTTCATTTGGAGTTGCTATAATCTAATTAGTAGCCCGGAGTACAGTGGGTAAAAAGCTAACGAAGATTTGGTTTCAGTTCCATAAAACTCATCTTTGCTGCCTCGGGACCTGGTATTTTTATTCAGATCCAAGATTTTTGCCAACTATGTTTTACTTTCTAGAATCATGCTTAGTTTTCCAAACTCGATATGTCGTGAAAAAACTGACCCCGTACTATTTTTGAATGGGATATTCAAATATTGTATTGTGACCGTATTCAATTTTGAATACATATCGTTAATAGGACTTGAGCACAGGTTAATATAGCATTTTTATATATATGTACTGCTTATTTAATCTTTTATCGCGTGTTTAATGAATTCAATCTGCACCTATGCAGCAACCTGTTTGCATCACTTAACCAATAATACAGTCTAAAAGATGTATTTGTTGTCTCAGTGCTGTCCTTTTTGTTTCGGATTTGACCGCATTTCGCTTGTGCGGGACAATTGGTAGCACTCATAGGTCGGTAAAATCTTGAACTTCCTTCATATTCAGATGATGTAATTTTTGGCTTCAATTGATGGGTTCTCACTTGTCCCTTCTTCTTTAAGCCTTCAATTAGCTGATTGTTCGAAAATGACGTTGGAACAATGGAAATCTTGATCCAGCGTCATTTCGGACAATCAACCAAGCAAGAAGAAGTTGAAACATGAAACCAAACATCATCTGAAATGAAAATAATTTACCGACCTTTAACCAATTATCCCTGCTTGCATCAAATCAAGCTCTTTCCCAGTCAATTTTGTTTTATTGTGACGGTTCCTGCTTATAAGTTATCAGTAATTATATGAAACACATCAGTCGGTTGGATTTAATTCTACACAGGTTAAAATTCGAAAGGGATATGAAAGGGATATTCATATGAGAAAGTTTGAATATAAAATCAAAATCGTTGTACAATATATTTTAATAGAAACATTTATTTTCTTTGCCTTTTAGTATATGACATTGTGAAAAATTACACGGCTGATTATGATAAAACATTGATTTATAATAAAGTTCATCATGAATTGAATCAATTTTGCAGTATTCACACTTTGCAAGAAGTATACATAGACAAATTTGGTAAGTTGGATTTTTGTTATTTATTTTTAACAGTAAACAGCATATTTATTTAGTTTTTCATCCGCCTAGGTATATGCGGACTTTGTTCAGGGTGCTTATAAGCATTGCATAACGTTATTTATTTCAGTTTGATCTCTTATTCTGTCTTTCGTCGTGCTCAGATATTGACCAAGTGAGGTAAAATGCGTCAGGACGTGTAATTGGCGGTAGTTTTGCTGTTTTGTAACTGGGAAAAAGGGACTAACGCATATATCGATTAAGCAACCATGATAACCAACCATGCAATTTTTAATTTCAAAATTTAATTTCGTTGCATCAATGTAACAGAGGGTACAATATCTCTTTATCTTAACGACATGGAGTTTATGGTGCAAGCATTCATTATGTTAAATGCATGTAAAGATACTGACAAAAGTCGCGTGCAGCTTTTCAAATATTGGTTTAATTGTTGCGGTTTAGTCTCGATAAGTCAACTTTCTCTTTGGCACTCAGGATGGCCGCCAAGGTGCGAAACACATCAGCACTTGTAACAGAAAGTGATTCGCTGTTCGACGAGTAATAAAATTTAAATTGGTGCCTATTTCAGATATGCGAACTTTGTTTATATAATGCTTCATCTGACTTTTTCGTTTATTATCCTATTATTGCACTTTCTTCTAAACGTACTCAGATCAAATTGATGAAAATATGAAGCGTGCTCTTCAGGAGGATCTGAATATAATGGCACCGGGTCTTTTTGTACAAGCGGTACGTGTGACGAAGCCCAAGATCCCGGAGCAGCTTCGTCGCAACTATGAAGCGATGGAAGCAGAGAAAACAAAGCTTCTTATTTCGGAGCAACGCCAGAAAGTGATCGAGAAAGAAGCACAAACGGAGCGGCGGCGGGCTGTCATAGGTCAGCTTCAGTGATTTTTTATAAAGAATTGATTAGTTTTATTGTATTATTTCTCAGACCTTAACTGTTGTAAATTCCGGTCTGACAACCATCGACATTTAGCGAGGTTTTCATAAATCGTATAATTAGTTAAGGGATAGAGATATTCCTCTACGATAAATTAGAATATGCAAATCGATCCTGGCGGACATGATGTTGAGTGCTACCATGTAATAACTCATTTATAAGAAGAAGTTGGCTTAATATAACTCTTGGCTTCGTTCGCACCGCGGTATCACTTTGTCCTTGGCTATTCATAGATAAGTCAAGTAGAGCGAAAATCCAAAACATGGTATTTCGTCTATCTGTTTGACTAATATTAATCAACCAGACTGTGTAAAATATTATAGCAACTGGAGTAACTGCATCACTATCAACATAAGCAGCGCCATATAATGAATAACTGGATGAGTGATAAATAATGCATTTTACACACGGTGTTACTACAAGGGTACATACAAATTCATGAGAAAATCAGAAAGTTATTATATATTTATGAAGCCCTTTACATAAAACAACAAGCACCTGACCTAAATATTCAAAAGTTTCATCAGCATGATATTCTAATCGACTGGCCACGAATAACAAAATTCAACAACAATTTACTAGTATCCAGGCAAGACCGAACAGGCCCTCGACCAGACTCAACAAACATTCAATCGGATTGGCAACAAACTAGAGGAAAAACAGATGCACATACGGTGACAGAAATTTCAAAAATGTGAAGCGTTCAAAATTGTAATCACACTTGCGCTTCTGTTACCAAGTGAAGAACACAAATTTGCGCAAAAAAGTGAAACGAAAGACTAAACGCGGAAAAGTAGCACTCCTACACGTAACAGCCAACAATGCTAACAGGTGGTTGACTCTCAAGCCATCAATACAATAATGACCAGATCTCAGACATCACTATACAATGCAGCGAGAATGACTTTCACATGCAAACAGGCACACACACAGACACAAACGCATACACACTTAACAATCAGCCAAAACAAGAAATAGAAGTAAAATGAAGTCAGATATATTTGCCACCCCAAATTCGATACAATGGACATAAAAAGTATATATATATATATATATATATATATAATAATGTGAAATCTGATGTTCTTTTAAAACTTAGAAAAATCCAACTTTTTTTTCTTGGTTATGCGATAGGGAGTCATCTAGATTAATTAAAATTAAATTCTATTTAGCAACCTGAAAGATAAATCTGTTTTACTAAGGAAATTTAGGGAACTTTTTCCATTTTGTGTTTAGCTGCGGAAAAAGAAGCCGAAGTCAGTAGTATTCAGTGGGCGACAAAACTTGCGGCGGAAGAGCAGTCAAGATCTGTTAGCGCGGTGGAGGATGCCGCTCGATTAGCCAGATCTAGAGCAAACGCTGATGCCGAATTTTACACTGCAAAGAAACGTGCTGAAGCGGAACGTCTTCGCCACACGCCTGAATATTTAGCTTTGGAGCGCAGCAAGGCGATGGCAAGTAACGCAAAGGTAGCCATTCCTATAAACGCATTTTGTTTAACACTACTTCTTCATTCATTTGTCATACGTACAAATGATTATATAACTATTAATAATTTCAAATAAGCTTGCTAAATCAAGATTAAAATCAATCTAATTTTAAAACCATTTTCCCAACGGCAATATTACCGTCAGTCTCACGCATTGACGTGTTTCCACCATCATTTGAATTTGTATCCCAACTTACTAACGAGGATCAAGCCAAAATGTTGATAGGAAACGATGACTGTAAAATATCCAGCTCTCGCCCCTAGTAGCCGTGCGTACCCTTTACTTGATTGAAATGCCGGCTGCATAATATTAAGATTGGAAATCATTGATTTCACGGTCGTTGATAGCAGTTATTTAAATAATTTTTTTGAGAAATACCTCAATACTGTTTTTACTAGTCGCACTGTGGTATACTAGTCATTTATACGTACAAGTGCGTTTCTATCTTCCATGATTAAAATTGCAGTTCGACAGCAAACTTACAAACCTTGATGATATCACAATACACACAATGCGTTGAAATATGATTCTCATCTCTAATAGCTTAACAGAACTGCTTTTAAATAATAAATTTGTTTATTTGTCTCGAACTGAATTTATAAACTAATAATCATTTTAACATATAAGTAAACACACACTCATATATATATATATATATATATATATATATATATATATATATATATATATATATATCAGTATAAACTAATTATTTTCTGAGAAAGCTAATTCATCTAATAGAAAGGTTTCATTCCTATTGAGAATTCGTCAAGTACTGTCCAGATATTGCTGTGGACGCGACACGAACTGGCGAACATTGCGCCGGGCCTCCTACCGTACACTAATACATAGTTTTCAGCTATGCACCAAAATTTTGTTCGTTATCCTTTCCTATGTGGCATCTCTTCGGAACTAAAACTCTGAGGAAAAGCTTACCAAGATAACAGTGTACAAAACTGAAAATTTGTTCTATGAGTAAGACTTGTTTTAGTTGACATAACGCCACACGTCAAAGCAAATGGGCCCCATTTCAAGTCTAGTGTCTAATGAGAACGAACCTGGTCTACTCGATGTATTGTCTGTGCTCCCTTAGGTAATGCTTAGTCTACTAAAAAGTATTTGTAAGAAAAAGCACATTTAACAAGAAGGTAAATAATAGCCGGATTATTTCGGAATGCTCAACAACGCTTTCCAGTCTTTTATTAACGTATATCGTGAGTTTCTATTCAAGTAGGTAACGATTACTTCTATTTATACCTTGTAGTAAAATTGTCAAATGCACTTATACACGCATTATATATATATATATATATATATATATATATATATATATATATATATATATAAACAAACTCAATAAACTGAATAACGTATAAGATGGAAATTGCAGTTATGGTTGACAGGTTTAGTTATCATTGGGCATTTATTAAGTACTTGTCAGAATTTCCGCATTTGAAACTTGAACCAGCATATATTTACCAACTTGTCAACTACATTTCCGAAGCTGCATATTGCATCCAATTTTCTGTTATTATATTTTTGGCGTGTCTGTCTTTCGGATATTTCATGTTCAGCATAGATTTTGACCTAAAGATTCAATTGGTCATCTCCAGTCTTATTGACTTCAACTATACTGAATCGGTAGTTTATGTAGATTCCCACAGAATTTATTATAGATGTGTCGTCCAGCCGAGACTTAATGATCCATAACTCCGCTGTCAATGTGTTCATTGTTGCCGATATTTTTAAGCTCAACACAAATGCTTTATTTTTAATCAATTATTTATAGATTTCTTGAATGAAGTTTGTTTTTGCTAACCTGGATCAATTGAAATTACCTGGTCTGCGTTTTGATTAATTCAGCTTTTATTGTTCCAGTAGTTTTCTTTTAATATATTTCAGCTACCTTTATCGGTAGCCTTCGTCAGCTGGTCTATACTCACAAATTTGTCAAATGAAACTAGTGAAGCAAGCTTGATTTGTTTCATCTGTTAAACTTGTAATGATGGGCCAACTGAAGAAGGCTACCGATAAAGGTAGCCGAAATATATTAAAGAAATAAAATTACTGGAACAATAAAAGTTGCGTTAGTCAAAACGCAGATCAGGTAATTTATAGGAGGTTTCTCGTTTGAATTTCGTTCATTTAGTAAAAGAATACATTTATTATTTAATATTAACAAAAGGGGCTCGAAGATAGCTTCTTTCATTGTACTAACTTTATCTATTAGTGTCTGTTGGGGCTCGTGTTTGATAAGTTAAAATGCGCCTCGGGCACAATACTGGTATAACTCCAAGGCCGTGACTTTATTAACAGAGGCTGCGAAATATGGTATCGTCTTCATACTCATATATATATATATATATATATATATATATATATATTGTATTGTATATGCCTGCTTTATAATAAATGTTTTCCTTGATACACGATGTAGTTCTAAATTCAAATCAACACTATAAACTACTTTTTAATATTTCTACATTATTAGGTATATTTTTTATCTCCTAAAAATGGAGAGAAAACAGGAGCAGATGCTTTTGGTGCGCTCGTCACAGAATTGTTATCCGACAATCTAGCTAAAGCAAAAGATGTTAGAAGACAACACTCGGATCAACAACCCGAGACTGATATAGTCTAGAGGACATGGCTTGTTAAACGCTTGGGCAGTAAGTCTTCACACTAGTTCATGTAGATATTGCCCTTGGTGACATCTTCAGGAATAAAAGTTTTAGCGCAAAATTGCGAATACATGCAAGTTTTTCACATCAGCACAGGGTCGCGAGCTATTATAAACTTTCACAGTGACAGTGGAATGAAATTAATTGTATAATTGACAGTGTTTTGTATATTTATTCGTTCGTTTTATGACGTTCAAATGCAAGTTTTCGTGTTTTTAACGCTTGTTTCAATTTTAAAGCATACTAAATGTAAACTCAGCTGTTTTCATGACAAACTTCGAGTCTGTGTATATTTTTATGAAGTATCTTTACTTCCAATGCTCTGTGCACCGATATCTGCCTCGCCTTATGCTCTATTGTATGCATGCTCATAAGTGAATTAACTTAAAAGTTTGAACGATTTGCATGGCTGTGCAGACGTATAAGTCCGCAGTTCTTGACGATATGAAATTTCGCAGAGAACGAACTGGCCTTGTTTTGGTTGCAGCACTGTTGAAGTGGTATACAATAAGTTATTCAATTTCGGAAAAAAACAAATTAATATTACACGTTTTTGTTATTGGCCAAAAATAGTGAATTAGTCTTCGTTTATTGGGGTCCGCTGATTGGTTGTCATTGGTTAATACGGATGGATGCAATTAAACCCGCTTTTGGTTTTCTGTTGTATTGTCTTTATAGCATTTTTGTGCAATTGCATAATGTCCAGCATTTTTCAGGTAATAAATGGGGTGACAAGATAATAATTGATCGATCTACTATTTAATCAAGATGGTTTTCTTTATGCCCCATATGATAACAAAACTGGTTTCCTTTTACTATTTGTGAACTTTTTTGTATAATTTTTAATGCTTTTAGGCAACAGTGTTATGATCTACATCAATTTATACTTATTCAATTTTGTTGTGAATACTTATTCTTCCTATAAATCTTAATATTTACCAATGCCACATTTCATCTTTGCCAATTGGTCGAGATTTTATATTTGTTAATTTAATGAAAATGGATACATTGATTGTTAGTTTTTTCAGTTACTTAAACTAATACTAATTTTATATGGATAAAAGATATCTTCAAAATTTTCCAGATTTGAGCTTATTTTTTAATCAATTTCTGTATCCTTCGGTAATATGGTTGCTGCCACTAAGGTGAAATGGTCCTTATTTTGAAAGAAAAGGCACATCCTATTCCGAGGATATATCATTACTTGCATGCTAGAGAGAACAACTCGTAGCATTTACCAATTTAACCATTTAATTTTGACAGTTAAGCTTAATGAACTCGTCTACTCCTGATAAGTTTCAATACCAGTTTATTTAACCAGTCGCATAACGGTAATTTTTCGGTTCGGCGACTGGTTAGATGCAATGGGATTGGTGTTTATCTCAAGCTCGAAAATCTGATTTAATTAGATTTCCATTTTGTTTAAACAACTCTAGTGTCGAAAGTTTATTCGTGGATCACTTAATAATAGACCAAGTTAAGCGTATTTTTGACTCTTATTTATGCAGCTTACTATCACAGCCTAGACAAATTTGTGAACCAAAACTATCGCAAGGTTTCATTTAGGTCGCTTTCAATTAAGGGTGAGGGAGCCCTTAACAGATCAAGATTAATAGGTTTTGTACAACAGATATAATATCACTATTAATTAACAGTTTTAAAATGGTACGCAGTTTTCTGCTGCACTGTCTCCCAAGGTCATATTAGTATCCTGAGCTCCGTGTGATCGCTCGTGTCCCGTGCGAATTTCCTTTCACAGATTTTGGAACGCTATGTAGGAAAAGGAAGAGGAAGCCGTCGCTCGTTTTCTGTGCGCACCTTTCTTATCCCTTATAACAACCAAATCATCAACACGTTTCAGCTGCTGATCGAAATGGAAATCGCGAATGATTTGCTGCCAACCAAGTAGGGAATCAGGATGAAATCCATCTTAATGCTGTTCATACGAAAGTAGCAGCGTCGAAATATAACGATGTGGAATATTATGTACTGATATGGCATGTTCGCAGTGATAATTCTACTTAAGGAATACGTGTGCCTGCCGTTTATCAAGCAATTAAATAATCTCCATTTGCCCTATATCACAAATAGTATGGTTAGTGACGAATCAAGTCACTGTAGGCGAAGATAAGTTCCAATATGTACCATACAGCTACTATTTTATGTGAAATTGTAGACTGGCGTAGAAATATTCATTAGGACCATGGAATTTGTATAGAGATTCTCGACACTAGGCACCAAATACCTTCCAACTCTTATAGTCTTAAGACACAAACTTTAAAATACAGTTAAACAATAATTGATTGCGCGGATGGTGGTAACAATTCTTTAAATCAAGTTTGCGAGCTTGAAGTAAACACCAATCCCATTGTATTTAACCAGTCGTCGAACAACATAACAAAACCACCGCCAGTCGCAACGCACTACTTACTTACTTTACTTTACTGCGGCTGACTCCTTTTGGAGGATAAGCCGGCTCCATTGATTTCATGGCGCGTTTCGACCTTCCATGATCATCATTAGAGTTCGACGGCAAACTGACTAGCGAGGATCAAACCGCATTGCATTTATATGGAAATCAAATTGAGATATGCGGCTCTCACCTCTAGCAGTCTTGCATACATTGTACGTGACTGGAAATTTCGGCTGCACATATATATGCATATATATAATCAGTTTGCCGTCGTACTCTGATGATGGTCATGGAAGGTCGAAACGCGTCAGTGCGTTGTGACTGGCGGTAGTTTTGTTATGTTGTTCGACACTGGTTAAATGCAATTTGATTGGTGTTCACATTAAGCTCGCAAACTTGATTTAAAGAATAGTTCCCACCACCGCATAGACATTTTGCAACCGACATTTCCAGTCAAGTACAATGTACACGAGACTACTAGAGATGAGGGCCGCAGATTTAATTTTGCTTTCCATATATATGCAATGCGACTTGAACCTCGCTAGTCAGTTTGCTGTCGTATTCTGAGGATGATCGTGGAAGGTCGAAACGCGTCAGTTACCGCGGGAGGTAAATTAGTTGATCTTGAGTATGCAGGCGACATTATATTACTCAGCATCCTTCTGCTCGCGCCACCTTTAATATATTAGCAGTCATTGTAACGTTATTTGATATGAAATCACCGCTCTCTAATTGCAAAATACTTCTACAGAATCATTTCACCACTAAGTTCAGTTTTGTGACTACACTGTTAAGATTTGGATGTAGTTGACAAGTTACATACTTTGTTAGCGGTATAAATGGTAGCGTCAACATGAGTAACGAAGCGCGTATGCGAATCGTTAATGTTAGACTAACATTCTCCAACATTAGCCATTTATGAAGGAATAAAAGTATATCTCACTATTCCTTAAATGTGGTATGGACAATGCATCTATACGTGCAGTTTTATTATACACTGGTGAGACTGCCATTTAGAGTTGATGATATTAGGCGCTTACACGGATTCGACCACTCTTGTTTGAGAAGCATATAGCATGTAGGCTTCTAGTACGAATAACTAATGCTGACATACGTAGACGTACTTTTGAATTGGTCAACAAGTGTTTCTCGTTAGACAATTGAGCAAGGCTTCTTCAAATGCGTTAGTATGGATGCATTTCGATTACCCGATTGCGCAATATTCTATTGGTAGGCGCCCGATTCGAGTAATATTCCAGGTGGACAGGCTTTGTCATGGCAGAAACAGCTTAAGTAGACTACATTCAAGATTAGTAGTATAGAAATCGCTCACGTGTGCATAATAGTTCTTGGTTAGAAGCCCCGCGCAATATGACATCGAATGGAGCTCAGTGGCGATTTTGCATATCCCTAGTTGATTCCTCTTTTAAC
Source organism: Eudiplozoon nipponicum (assembly GCA_029291075.1). NCBI lineage: Eukaryota > Metazoa > Platyhelminthes > Monogenea > Mazocraeidea > Diplozoidae > Eudiplozoon > Eudiplozoon nipponicum. The sequence continues at coordinate 209,170 of JAQBSW010000153.1, read as the reverse complement.
TGCGAGGTTAATTTGGGCTTATGAAGCGATGCGATGAAATCCGCAAGGAAGCTGTATTGCCGATTTTACCAAGCCTGAAATCCTAATAAACAAAAATGTTAATGTGCGAAAATCTCCTTTTGTCTGCCATCTAAACAAATCTACTACTATGAACTTGTTCCCCACCTCATAAGTCACTATCCATTAATAATTTTTTTCATTATTACTTATTTTTAAAATGTTTTTTTCATGGTTATATGACAGTGAAGCATGAGATATTAAATAATTTATATTACTCACAGTGAATGTTGATAACGAAGTCCTGAATCTTTGAATGGTGTCCATAACTTAACTCATTCTTCTGATAATTTTTCAAAGAATTGCGTAATTAGTGAGTGTGATGCTGCCGAAATCGATGTGCTCCGGGGTTTTCACGTTTTGAGACATTTCGATTTTGAAATGATTTCACGGTTATATTGTCGGAACTTTCACAAGGGACCCATCTGTACTGAATTTGTTGTGTTGCAGCAAAGATGATTACAGAAGTATTCTGGCAGAGCGAGAGATATTAGCTAAACAAACTTTGGCAGGATTACGACGGGAAGTGTTGTGCAGGTACCGAATTCACGTTCTCTATCTCACTCTCAATATCACGGCCACAATTGTTAGACTGTCTAAGGCTTTCCTGTAGGAGAATTTCTTAACCTTATGCGATTGGCTCCGACTCGACAAGTATGTGTCTGTCCAACATGTTACAGTTGCACAATCACTGGTGAGGGTAGTGATAAAAATTAACGATTATATCAATAAAGCGTTTGCTGAGGTCTCTGTTGCACTCATCGTGATGGAGATTGGCGGTGGTGGCCGGTTAGCTGATTCAAAAGCTAAACGATGCTGTTCTAAGAGCAGAAATGGAAGACAAGGTACATACAGCTTTCAACTTTTCACAAAAAGTGTCTATCCATAAATTTCTGGATTAATGTATCCTGGTTAAATTCTCGTGTCCGGAGCATATTGGCACGTTAAAGGAAGACAGCCAACAGCAAATTGAATAGGGCATCATCATTTGCATTCAAAATATGTCATTGTGTCGTTTAGTGTCTATGAGGTTCGTGATAACGATACCGCTACTATTGTCTACGGCCCGCCCCGCGTCATTTCGAGAATTTCTGTATCTCCGGACCATAATTATTTAAATACAGTTTGTGAGCTTTAGATAAGGAACAATCCTATTGCATTTAACTCGTCGCACAAAATAGAGAAATTACCGCCAGTGACAGGTACCGACGAGTTTTGGCCTTTTATGGCAATTATCATAGCAAGACGACCAAGGATCAAACCACAGCGCATATATAAGTTAGAAAAAAATCCATCAGTCACTTTCTGACGCGTTTTGGTTTGCCGTGGTTATTTGCAGAGGAGAACAGCAAAATTACCACAGGGAAACAAATCTCAACTCATTTGAGTTATTGAGAATCAGATATGCGGCTCATCTCTAGTAGCCTTGAATACAGTATACCTCACTAGAAATGTCAGCTGCACAATTTATACAAGTCGCGAACATAACATGTGTGTTATTGAATACGCAGAAATTTTGCAGCCGACATTTATAATCACGAACAACTTATGCGAAGTTGATAGAAATAAACAGTATAGCTGAACCAAAATAACATATATGCAATGCAGTTTAATCCTCATTAGTCATGGGATAGTAATCTTGATTTTGTGCTATGGACTAAATACAATGCGGTCGATTATTATATCAAACACAAGCTTGTTTTAAAAGAATGCTTAATTTTTTACTAAATAATCGTTATACTGATTAATTATTTATTACATTAGAATGTTAATTAATAAGTAAAAATACATATTCAGTGCTTGCATTCCATCTATTTAGGCTATTAATAAAAGGCTATGTTACGATACCAATCATGTTATTGCGCAAGAAAATGTCTAAGAGTAGAAAATAAAAAAAACGATGCTTCTCTTTTCGCTTTACGAAAGTACCTATTCATACAATGTCTTTTTCTCGTAACAAGAACGCCATTTCAATCACGGAGATGGCAACGCTATTGTCTGAGGCTGTTGATCTTCGGCGATAGTCAGACAGACAAACGAGTAGTTGTGTTTAACAGCGTTAAGAAGAAAAACAGCGCATATTTAAACGGAAAGGAATTATAACCCCATATATAGTTAAGAAAAAACAAAGGAAATTGCTCGGAGCATAAAATAAAATTCTATATACACGTTAATCAACGACGCTCTTGTGCAGTACATAAAAATTAATAATCGATAAAATATTTTTAAAAAGGTTCTTTTACATAAATAGCTTTTTGCAGGTGCTCAAATATGCACACGGTGTTTCAATAAATACTGTACTAAAGAAATGAAAAGGTTTATTGTGAAAGTCATGAAAAAATAAACGAAACTTATGAAACCAATTTTGTTAACTAATTTAAAAGTGGGAATGTGTTTTCAAAATTAAATTTTAAACTTGGATGTAATGCTGTTTTTGATTGAGCTCTTGAAGTCTGACTGGAAAGAAACAAAAGCGACCTTATCTTGCAGAATTTAATATTCGTGTAAGCTCTTATACGGGATATGTTAATTGTGGCAATGTATCCTCGTGAAGAGAAATAACACTACGTATGATAAGTTACGAAATTGGCGATCAAGAACATTTTTCGAGGATTAAAATTTGTTAAGCTAATAACTTGTTTTATTTAAAGCAAAAATAAAATGTTCCTTCCGAGATGTTTTTTCAGTATGAACTAGGTTTAAACTGAAGAGAAACAGTACAATAAAGAAAAACAAGGTGTATTAGTTTATACTTCCAGGCATGATCATCTCAGGTACTCGATTGTATACGTTAGGCGAGAAGTGTAGTAAAACAGGTGTTTTAACGACTTATGACACTTGGTCTCATTTGAGTTCTATGCAACACAAAATTTTTTTCACGCGCATATATATATATATGTGTGTGTGTAGATATTGAAAATCTATTTAGATGCATATATAAACAGATTTGATAATAACACAATGCGAAAAACTAAGAAGATTTTCAGTAAATTTGTAATTACCAGGCATGTACGGTACCTTAATTTCGCACTGTTCAATGTAATTTCTAAAATTTGTACTATTATTACATCCATACTGAGGGAGTACTTATTTTATAAACGCCAACAAATTGGCAGCAACAATTAATATGAGGTTGTTCTGCGAAAAAATATATCAAGCCAGCTCACTGTACTAACAGGTGAATACGCCATAACCGAGCGACGAATTACCAAATCTTGTATCCAAAGAGAAAACAATGGGAAATATCATATTTAGGCAAAATGCTTATTTCAGTCGTTACAGGACCCATGCTTTTGCACAATATATTTCAAGTACGAGGCATGTGTCGGCTTCTGTTCATGTTCCGTCAGTGAGCCAAATTTCGTCGTCATTAGACAATAGATTAACTGTTATCACCTTGAAATAGTTTAGCCAACTATGCACTGTCGTAATCCATTTACAAAGTGTCAAAAATTAACAGATCGGATGTAAGTCCTTTTCAAGAAATAGCAAGAAATAGGCTTCAAATTTCATGTACTATTTTGATGAGAAATGATAAGAGTCACGAAGGAGGACAACTCATGAAGACACTTAAGCACACGCGAACAGTTGAAAATGATATAAGCTATTACCTTAATACCTCAATGCGTTATTTTATTCAATAACTAACAGTTACTTGAAAGAACTAGAGTTTGGAAAAATAAAGAAAAGAACTCGAAAAAAGAGGATAGTTTATTATATTTAAAAAGATGAAATATGCTTTCGGAAATCAAAAAGTCTGAAAGAAGGAAAACAGCTTCCTAAAACTGTACCACAAAAAGGAAAAATGTCGCAAAAATGAGGTATGTGACGTAATTTTGGAGGAGATGGAGCCGAAGGCGCATGTAGTGCCAAAAAGTAAGCGACTTATTACAGCAGACAGCACTGTTTAGCATTTACCACAGAACACCGAAACCTAATAATCTTGGAAACACCTAAGTGACACCTTCTTCAATTATGTCGAATACAGAAGAAAAAACAGTAAAGAAACGATTTTTTTCACACAGAAATTTAGTCGTGAAGGAAATTTGGTGAAGAACTATATCAACGCAGATATCAGACTTGATAAAAAATAGCAAATTAATGCTTATTTTAAACAAGCTTGCAGACTTGGCTCGCGGAAACAAATGCTATTTGCTTAACTAATTTATATTCAGTTCGTCGTTTGATTATGAACAAAGTGTGTACACGTGAAGTGTAAAAGTTTAGCTCATAGAAAATGAAATTTGTGACCTGTATTTTTCCCGATTCTAAGGTATAGATCCAGACCTGAATAAGAAAAATCGACCAAAATTTTATTAAAATGAATTACGATCATTACTAGGACAATAGACGCGGCCTTTATTAATGATCTCCAAATAACACAAACGAAAATGTTGAACAAAAAAAATCCAAAAACACTCATCCAAGCATATATTGCGTTTAGATACCACTAATTGTTCTAATAAGCAAAATTTTCATCCAAACAGCATAGAGGAAGGTAATACTAATTTAGTTTTCTACAATTCTAACTGAATGCAAATATTTACAAAGGAAGATTCAATAAATAATAAATATATTGCAGTATAACTCACACAAATTCAATTATAATTATTACTTTAATAAAGACATTTTTTGTCGGAAATTAACCAATACAACAGACTCACGGCTTTGTTGATTGTACAAGTCGATGCAGTGATTTTCAGCTAAAAAATAAATTATAAAATCGTGCAGCCTTGCTATTATTTTTTTGCACGACACTTTTAAAGCCTTAAATCAGTTGGAATTCGAACCTGCCTAGTTTCATTCACACAAATGAGATAGAATTGATTTAGACTGACTCGGCGAAAGATATATACATACTAAATGAAAACTAATTCGTTTGAACAAGTGTCCGATGCCTTGTGACAGAATAAAACAAAGACCTTCCTAAAATCGCCTCTTTAAGTGAGCATCCAGTTGTCTGCTCGCTCAAATCAAAGATGTTATATATATTAATGAGATGTTGCCATGGTCCGCCAAAAAGAAATTCAGGCAATACGCATATTCAATTACACTTACTGTAATTTCTTGCATTGAACATAAACTTAAAATTATCACCATCAACTCTTAGGACACCAATCCATAATGTAATTTCATAAAAAACGACAAAAATGACATCTTCCAATCAAGCAATAACAGTATACTCACAATATTTTATATATGGGCTAGAATGCCAAGCTTAGTCCAAACTAATATTTAAAAAGAGTCTCAATAATGATCCTGCGTTCAAGGTACCAAATCAATTAGAAGAGCTAGGTAACCACAAAGTAGCATGTAAAACTGATTATTACGCCTTGTGTATAAATATGTGGTGGCAAATGCATAAGCATTAACGAAATTAATAAAAACACGAGAATGGGAATATAGCGGGAACAAGTATTTCTGACAATATATCGTTGATGCACAATGACAGAATATTATTATTGTTACATTGCACAAACATGATAACAAAAAACTGTTCAACGTTTATAATTTCAGTACAATCGGTGGGTATTAGCGCACTGTCACCGTTAGACTAGTAATTTCTTTAGTATATGCACTGTGTCTGATTGTGCATTAGGGCATACGACAATTAAATTAACCGCAAATCAATAACACAATAATGAATTGTTTTTTTCGTAGTGCAATCATCGATCAATTTTATACTTCAATTGACAATTACGGGCCACTTGATAGCACTCGAAGGTCGGTAAAATCTTGATTCCTTTGCATTTCCAGGTGCACAGCTTGTTTTATTTAATCAAAATCATTTTCGGACCAGCAGTGTAAGGAAGGTGTCAGAGTCACGGAACCAGTGAGAACCCATTAATAAATTAAAAAAGGATGCAAACTTGAAAGTGTAAATAAATCAAGATTTTGCCGACCTAAGAGAGCTATCAATTTCTCCGAAACTGTCAAATGTGGTATCAGCTCGAAATATCAAATAATTGTGAGTTCGAACTCGCCGATGCATGATTGTGCGTATAGTATGTTACAATACTAAAACGCTAATACAGATTACAAGAAAGCATGAGTTTTCCCCAAGAAATAATGTCAGTCTGGGGCAAAGTGTTCTTTTATAATTTTGAATGGAATGATTAGCGAATTAAGACAATTTAGTCAAATGCAAGCCAGATGAGGTTAGATAGAAGAGTTTATATAATATAAAATAAATTATAAAGCCAAAATCACTGCAAGTCTGTCTAAACGTAACCTTAGGAAGTGTTGAAAGTAAATTTGATCTTATTACTGATATTTAAGCGCATAGCTATTCCAAACATGAAGAAAAGACGTAGACTCATTGTATTGAATCTATCAAGTTTTAATACAGCGAAGTGCGAGAAGCGAACCAACTCCGACAAAATGGTTAATTAGTAAATGAGAAGGAAAGAATTATCACAAGGTAAACAAAGAGAATTGACCATCAGTTAGTAGAAAAAATAGATTTTCGTAAATCAAGGAGTTTTAAGCACGTTTTTAATATCACATTGTCGAAACTGTTTACCCGTGACTAGTACGCATATTCAACTAAGAGCAGGACGAAAACCACTCAGTAGAAAAGTCGCAATTTTGCTGGCTTCAATTTTGTTATAGGATAAACAAAAAATGCAAGTAGAATTAGTTTAATACAAGAGGAATGCTATAAGAGCATCATAATACAAACCATTAAATGTTTTATGATAAATTCGAAAACGTTTCGCATTTTTTTCACAACTCCAAAATTAGTTTTTATCACAATTTCCGACAATCTCTGTCGGTGGGCTTTTACAGATGGTTGCTAATTATAACCAAATTCTAACTTAAAGCACAACAAAAACCGCCATAGAGTGGATACACTTCGGTCATCAACATATTAATCTTCAGATTCCTGCATATCTATGAACATTGAGCCTCTTTATTATAAACCTTTATGCGTATAACTTCATGCTCGTTTTCATGTAAATGAATCTAAATTAATAAATGTAGCCTTACATGCGTGCACAAACGATAGTTTAAAACATTTAAAACTAAACAATCGCCAGTCGCGAAGCAATGATGTAAGGACGTCTTTCATAAAACAAACGCACTTTTTATTCGACTGTAGTCAGAAGGGCGATAAAACCCAATTACTGCCAGCGATGTTGGGTTCCAAATAAAAGATTAATTTTAGCAAAAACAAGTTCCATCTTTTAAGGAAGATTATTAAAGTTCAGGTTCAATATATAAGCAGTAAAACTTGCTATAACTTGTAGCCAATTCACAGGTATAAATCAAATTAGAAAGACAGGTTTACTGGGCAAGTTATATTAACAACTTACATATGTACACACATATATATACACTAATATTGAGCAAGTATATTAGTAGAATGTTTTAAAACATTTTTGACGCCAGCAATGAAAATAATTATCTGTGACAATTTCCTGAAGATTTTTTTTTATTTTAAGAGACGTTTCACTTAATAGTATTTAATACATTTAAAATGTGGAAATGTTGAATCAACGAAATAACATTTTTTAAATTACATGTTGAAGGCGAATAATCAAAAAGAAAATTCAAGAAGTAAAAAGCCTTTGTTTAAAGCACTAAAAAGAAGATTGGATATTTGAGCTTCGTTAACTGGTCTTGCATTAATAGGACGAAATGCACCAGTCATTCATGTGATAGACACAACAGAACGATTCAAATTGATAAAATAAACCCGGTATCGATTACTGTGAGCATGCTGTTTCAAACTCATAAAAAAAGTATTCCTAATAAATGCCATATGCTAGATGATTGGCTTACGACGCAAAAGTAATGACAAAAATTTGTAATTCTCTAGTTAGTGTTTGGAGGGACTGGGCACAGCGATTTGTGCCTGAATCATTATTCCATATTAGTGCACGCTATTAATGAATAAAACTCGGATAAAGTTGAAATTCCAGTCTGGCAAATGGATTGGTTGTTAAACAAAGATTCAAATTATGATTCTTGTCATCTCTCCGTTACTTTTAGCAGGCAATTAGCTGGCATTGTATTAAATTAGCTAAAATGCCATAATTGCGCAATAAAAATAAAAATATATTTGTTAAATCAGTAAATTTATAACTTTAAGACCGTGTACTGAGTGCTTCATGTCCGTAGAAAACGCGTTGGCGTGACAAAAAACAGATATAAAGACGCACATTCTAAGGAGCTCTCTTCAATACGGATAAAAATTGCTGTTAAAGGTATGCGCGTATGGGTAGAATGTAGCGGGATTTTCAAGTCTCCATCAAAACGACACGTTTTGACGATCGAATATTCAAAGCATTACAAGACTACATAAAGATTTACGTGTACACACATACATAATTATATATATATGTATATATATATATATATATATATATATATATATATATATATATATATATATATATATAGTAAACGAGACTTACCAAGAAAAAAGATAGGCATCTTTAGCAGTGAAACATGTTATCAATCCATTTAAGCTATTAGGGCTCATTTTTAATAATAGTCTAACCGCAGTGTGTAAATGACTTAGCATTCGAAAACAACACGTATTAAGAATTTGAAAATCACAATCTTCGCGTTGAAGAGTTTCCAATATCATTTTCCAAAGCTCAGGCTAATAGAGCCCGTAAAGCAATAAAAATGAAAATAGTAGCGAATCTGATCTCCATAATGTAAGATAACTTAAAACATCAGTTGATTAATGAAGTGTAGGATGGAAAATATTGCGAGAGTGCGGGCAGGGTTAATGATTTTACAAATTAAAAATTGCAGGCCAATACCAATCAAAAACCATTAGCAAACAGACTTGTCGCGTGATCGGCATAGAATGCACTAGGCACATTAAATAGTGGCATTGACATTCAAAGCTGACTTGTCGACATATCTAATGATTGGATTACTGAATTACCGATGAAAAATTTAGTAAAAAATAAAAATAAATGGCTTCTTGAAAAACTTTCGCGTGGATCCTGATAAATTTAACAGAAAAGTTTCCTATCAACGCATATGGGAATACTGCAATCGATTAATCTATAATCATACTTTTAGTAGAAAGAATGCCATAAACAAGGAAATAATAGTGAACAACGCAGGCACGCAATGCACACACACATTAATAATACACATATATATATATATATATATATATATATATATATATATATATAAATCAAGTTAAATTATATAATTTAAACAAGGTTCATGAACTTCTGAAATTTAAATAAGTTAAGAATAATTTTTATAAAGATAACGTTAATTTTACGTTTTTATGTATCAAGAACTGAACTTGGTTTTGTTTCGTTGAAGGGAGGTTATTTAAAAATGACTTATGCATTCTATGCTCTATTTATGCTATTGTGAACTTACCTATTTTGAAGAGGAATAAGTTAATTTATAATAAGCATATTTGAAACATTTGACCATCCTCTTCTCGGTATGGCTTCTTAAGGTATAAATAGAAATAGATGTAAAAAAGATAATGGTTACCGTGTTGATAGAGAAGAAAATTTTGCTCGCCCTACTTCCCTGAGCGGTATATCTATTAAGGAACTATTACTTGTGTTCTTACTAATACAAAAAATTGCATAAAAAATAAAGCAAACAGTTGAATGTGTTATGCACACGTCTAAAATCTAGAAAAATCTTCATCACGAAATAGGAATATTTCAGACTACAAGATAACATAGTATTCAATAGTTAAACTACTCGAGGCGGAAAGTACACCTGTGTCGAGCTCTGTTCGCCAACAACTCGGCTTTTTCGGCTACTTAGATTAGTAGTAATGAAAGCTGTGGTGATGAGATCAGCGTTTTCTTGTCATCATTCGAGTTGAGTGCTTCATAGCTCACCAACTCAAGTACAAAAAAACTCACTTGTTGATGTCAGTCGAAATGGATTTCCAATTCTATACAATTCTTGTCGGCACGTACTAGCTGGTAACCTAGCCATTTCGAATATACCGGCCGGTGCCTACCGTGACATCTGACTCTTTCCCAGGCGTTCCAAAATATTATAGTCTGGCTGGATCGACAGATGAATTACCGTTGACTGCTTTTAGATTGCAATCGAAGCGTGACTTGTCCGAAAACGGCTCTGAACCCAACACCTTTGTCTTTTCTGAGGGATTTTTCTTCAATGCTCTGTAAAATAGATCGTGACCATTTGTAGTTGAGAAAATTACCATTCCTGGTCCTCCCACCGCAGACGACCACTGATCAGGTAAAGAAGATTTTGATTCTTTCTGCTCAGCAATAAATTTGGGCTAATTGCAAAAAAAGATCGGAAATGCAAATGAAGGCGGCAATGAACCCTTCCAAAAAAAAAACATTAGATTAGGAGTAAAGAATTACCAGAGACTAAACTTTGACATAAAATAAAATTAAACCCACAGCTATATAACTGCTCGGTAATGATTACAGGTATCTAGAAGGCCCTCGGACTACAAAAACTAACACGATCTTTAGTTAAGCGGAAATAGCTTTTCTACGCCAACTGAAGGTTTAAAAAAGATACATTGCACAAAAATATATGTCTAGCGTTGAATAAGTGTCCAATTTTGAGAAGATTTACCATAATTTACCATACTCATGCTAAAAATAAGGAATAGTTTATGACATGTGCTTATTAGTAACGTTGACATGTTGAGGTAAACAACTAAGCATGAAGTTTAGAAACGACCATTTAGTTTGCCAAAGCTCTGTTAATAAAGTTTGATTACAGATTCCGCTAGGCATTATATTGCAACAACACCGGTGAAAGGCCTGAATCTGTGCTCTCATGGACGAAAAATATTGTTCACAATATCGGTCTCATTACTATACCATTTTGCACTCAAAATGCACAAGAAACATACGGTCGGGCATACTTACTTACTTACTTTACTGCGGCTGACTCCTTTTGGAGTTTCTTGGGAATTTGGTACAAGTGGTGTCCCCTCACATCCAAGCGCAGTCTGCAAGGCAGCGGTAAGTTGCATGGTTGCCGGTGGCTGTTGAGAGCTCATTCGCCATTCGGGCATACACCGGAGGCAATCTAGTGGTATACTGGATCCAGTAAATGCGCCTGGTTTATTCCGTCGTGTAGGTATATGCTATTTAGGAGCCCGATGGGCAGAAAAACTGAATCTTATTTTAACTATATTTGTTAAATGGCCGTCCTGCGGCAAGTAGGCTAATAAAGAAGCATGGGAATTAGCACGCTTCCTAGCATAAATGATAAAGTAAACAAAAAAATGGTTATGTCCAATCAGAAGGCGATCACTAAAATTTATCCATGCGACGTCTAATAATTATCTGAGACTAAATTGATAATAAGAAGAAAGATTATGCGCCACATTTTTCGGTTTAAATCGTTTACAAACTTATTTATTAAATTAAGTAATAAATCCATAAGATAATTAACACACCAAACTTGAATTATTAAGAATTGCGTAGACGGTGCGTATGATAAAGCAGTATGAAGAAAAACGCTAAAACGGAAGGTTTAACCTCATGTGCACATTCGTTCCGTGCTTACTGGCGACACATTGGTAGGAGTCGGTATTACGCCCTATACCCACTATATATTTGGGTGAGAAATGTGGGACAATTTGACGGTACAATCTCCTATACGAACGTGTATACTAGCAGTAATGGAGCTAGCTTCATAAAAAGGTTTCTAAGTTGCTGAATTTGGTTATCCTTCTATTCCTATTTAAACTAATTTGTTACTAGGTGCGCAACATCTATTACAAAATAGCACATATATAAGATCTCAGCAACAAACGCTATATGTTATATTTTTAATTGAATGAAGTAACGATTATCGCGAAAATTGATAAATGATACTGATCCAGGCCAGAGTACATAGATTTGCTGGAGTACCAGGTGTTCATAAATAGTTAGAATCCTTCTATTCATATTTAAACTAATTTATAACTAGGTGCGCAACACTTATTAAACAATTGCACATATATAAGGTCTCAGCAACAAACGCTATATAAATGTTATATTTTTAATTCAATGAAGTTATAACCACCGCGAAAAGTGATAAATGATACCGATCGAGGCCAGAGTATATAGATTTGCTGGAGTGCTAGGTGTTCAGAAATATTTGGAATTCCCAATTCTGGTTAAATTTAGCAGATATTAACATCCACTGTGTTGGTACCGAATACCGACTCAGCAACTATAGTGTTGGTATAATTTTCAGGCTCGGTATGTATTATATATAGTGAGTTGGCTTTGAATACGCATCATCGGAGACTTCATATAAAGTTCGCTACACTACTGCTGGTATACACAGTTGCATAGAAGATTGTACTGTCCAATTGTCCCACATTCCTCACCCCAATTTGTAGTGGGTATAAGGTGTGACACCGGCTCCTAATGATGAATCACCAATAAGCAAGATAAAAATGTACACATGTGATTATACTTTTCATTCATGCTGAATTTGGCTTATCCTTCTGGCCCTTTTTGAACTAATTTGTAACTAGGCACAGAATACCTAATACACGAATACTGACAGATACTGAGAAATCATGCGCATTGAATCGACCATAACTTACTACACATAAAATATCGTTTGACTTATAAATTAGGCCACAAACCAATATAGGTTTTACTGATAAAATCTCTTCTTTATAAAACATACAAGTAGTAAAATCCATAAAACCGGAAAAAGCTGTAAAACGAACAGAAAATGTTTTAAAAAACTGTATAGAGAAAATATCTTGACAAGAACTAACCAAGAGGGTGGTTGTGCAAAACAAGTTGGGCATTCGGTCAGCCAGTCTATCCTGTTCAGTTGGTACTGCCATTTTCGACGAAGACTGTTCATAACTCGTTAAACGAACCAATTCAGAGCCGGATCGGAAGCGTGGAACAGTTGCACTATACATCTCCGGTTTTTCATCAACTCTTCGTCGCAAACTATCTCTGCAAGCCATTTTGTTTTCTTCTGAGGCTCCAATCCAGTCTGCCAAACTAATGGAATTGCGATCTTTATGCGGATTACTAACCTGATTATTCACAAAGTCAGGCTCTATATTGTGATTATACTCCTCAGGAGAAATCTGAAGCTGATAAAAGGGATTTAAACCTAGTTGACTAGAATGGTATTCGGTTTGTGACGGGATATTGTTTAACAGAGATCGCGTTTCTGATAGCCTCCGGTTCTCGGAATGACCGAGCAGATCAAATGACGAAATATTAGCTGATCTAAAACGATGCCCCATTGAATTAGATCTGTTCAGACCGCTTCCATCTGGCCTAACTACTTTTCCAACTAGTGCGCCATTTGTTTTCTGCATAGAAACATTGTTTTTAACGGGTTTCAAGAGACTGTTGTCATGTTGACTCTGTAATCGATATTGAGTTGAACCTTGCGAATTAGACAAGGGTAGAAAATTCGATTGGTTATGTATTCGATGTGACTGAATTCGTAAAGCAACATCTGTGTTAATTTCGCGCCAATCGACTTTTCTAAGAGATACACCATTTATTTCATTTGAATCTGGACAGCTCTTATAGTAACTCAAATTGTAATCTTTCAACGAGGATGACCTATGTAATATTGGGTTCTGCTTCGAAGAACAACTTCCCACAACACTTTTTATGCGGAACTCCTTCACTTGCAGTTTATTATCGCCTGAAAACAAATTAGGTGAGACCGGTTTTCCATTGCACTGTTTGATGTCCTCCAATGGGTAGTGAATCGGATGAGAATTGCTGGAGTTAGAAAGGTTTATCTGGCCAGAAAACGAAGCTTGCGACAAAGAAACAGTGACCAACTTCTTAGCAGGTAGAAAACTACTTACACGATAATTTACACTGGTTTCAGGCTGTGAATGAAGCAGAGTTGCAGATTGGCGCGATATATTTGAATTAAATTCAATAGAAGGCCCCAGTTCACGAGTGGCCGCAATGCTCTCTTTTTTTACATGTTCTAGACTGTCTTTGAACTTTAATGCCCCTGTCGTTGTTTCTTCAACGCCATCGTTGCAAGCCCTTGGTAGTGTGAGCAGGATATTTTCAGAGCCACGTACCTATGGCAATATAAGTTTTGTGAGTCATAAATGAGTAAAAAATTTAGGAATTTTAGAACTTACACAAAAATTTCAATAAATAAGATTGCGCGACGGAACCCTACGTGTATTGAAGTTCATAGAGACGTGTATGCATACATGAAGCAAGCCTGGCTAATTAAAGGAAATAAATGATAGCATAAATAATTCTTTGTAAACGAGATTTATCACTTGCTTTGTTTTGATTTTTTGTTCGACGACTGGCTAAATACAATGGGATTGGTGTTTACTTCAAGCTCGCAAACTTGATTTAAAAAATTGTTACCACCACCCGCGAAATCAATTATTGTTTGATGGTATTGCCTATACATGTATATGTGGCGAAAGCTGCAAACAGTTAATATTCGTGACTGCATAGAACTTGTACAGCCGACATTTCCAGTCAAGTACAATGTACGCGAGACTACTAGAGGTGAGAGCCGCATACCCAATTTTGCTTTCCATATATATGCAATGCGTTTTATCCTCGCTAGTCTGTTTGCCGTCGTACTCTGATGATAATGATGATGATGATGATGATGATGATGATGATGATGATGATGATGATGGAAGGTCGAAACGCGTCAGTACGTGTGAATGGCGGTAGTTTTGTTATGTTGTTCGACGACTGGTTAAATACACTGGAATCAGTTTATACTTTAAGCTCGCAAACCTGATTTAAAGAATTGTTTTGATTGTGTATTGCCTATATATGTATCTATGGCGAAAGCTGCAAACAGTTAATATTCGTGACTGCATAGAAATTGTACAGCCGACATTTCCAGTCAAGTACAATGTACGCGAGACTACTAGAGGTGAGAGCCGCATACCCAATTTTGCTTTCCATATATATGCAATGCGTTTTATCCTCGCTAGTGTGTTTGCCGTCGTACTCTGATGATAATGATGATGATGATGATGATGATGATGGAAGGTCGAAACGCGTCAGTACTTGTGAATGGCGGTAGTTTTGTTATGTTGTTCGACGACTGGTTAAATACAATGGAATCAGTTTATACTTTAAGCTCGCAAACCTGATTTAAAGAATTGTTTTGATTTTTTATGGAATGAAGGCAGAAGGGTAGACACAGGCATGCGAAATATCTCCCACTATAAATCAGGAAAAGTGGATGCAGTAAATCTTGTTACGAAGAAAAATGAAGTTATTCTTTTGGAAAGCTTTCTTGTGTTATTGCAAAATCGCCAATTTCATGTTCACATTCTTATAATTTAGCTTAAGGCTTTAACATTGAACCACAAAACTTAATAATTGAGGATCAACTTACGTTCATCTCTCCATCTTATACTCCAACGCACAGTTTTAAATAACAAAAATTGAATAAAGTGTATTTAGACAGGTTAGCGTGTCGCTGAACTATATACATTGCTGTTTACTAATGCAACGTAGCACTATTATGAATATAGGTTAACTCAAACTGTTGCTTATATATATATATATATATATATATATATATATATATATATATATATATATATATATATATATATATACGTGTTTTATACTTTTTGTTATAAAAACCATAGAAAGATTAGTGGAGACAAAACTTGACGGAGAATATTTTTAAAAAGTGTAAAGATCGATCAACTTGTACAAGACTGCCACAGAAAATGTGCTGACCTTTTAGTGTTTTTTATCGTTAACCTGAGGATGACCCTAGAAAAAACTTATCGTAACGTT
The DNA here is from genome assembly GCA_029291075.1 of Eudiplozoon nipponicum. Lineage (NCBI taxonomy): Eukaryota > Metazoa > Platyhelminthes > Monogenea > Mazocraeidea > Diplozoidae > Eudiplozoon > Eudiplozoon nipponicum. Next base: position 193,373 of record JAQBSW010000153.1, on the reverse strand, counting down.
ACATCGAGATCAAGTTTACTGAGTGTACACCAATAACTCATGCTTGCAAAACATGGTTATTCGACGTGTGATGAACAAGTCGATAAAAAATCCTTTAAGGATTACCTTCGATTAATTTATCATAGATTAGTTAAAGCTGTAATGCTGCAAATAATATTTCAACCTACTTCTTCAGTTTTTCATTTGATCAAGTCAAAGCTATTGTTTGGCATATGCACTTCCTTGGAAATAGAAAACTCAAACATCCTGAAGATTTATAGAATCATTGATTGCACGAGTGTTGATAACAATTCTTTAAATGGAATGGGATTGGTATTTATCTGCTGTTCGTAAACTTCATTTAAAGAATATTCAATAATTTACTTCACAAACAAAACGCGAACCCAATACCAATAGACATCAGTTACTTCGCTAATTGCGGTGTATATAAAGAAAATATGAGGAATTCAACGATAACTGGTTGCGCGGACGATGATATCAATTATTTAAAATAAAATTATAATCTTAACCTAAACACCATTCCTATTATATATACGTACATTTGTCAGTATAAACTAAGCACTATATAGTGTAGAAAATGTAATTCATACAGTAGACCGATATCGTCCTTCTTGGGAATTCTTCACTTGTTTTCCTGAATTTGCCTCGGACAGGGCTCGAACCTGGATGTCCGCTCTAAAGTATGTGACTTTAACCGCTGCGTCGCACATTACACACCATTTTCAATCATAAACTAACTCACGTTTTTCGTTAGACTTTACTTCAAGTAGAGCCTGTCCGCGGCAAACTCTGGAGAGTACAGGAAGAGTTCTCAATAAGGACGAAACCGATCTACTGAATGAAATGCATACAATTCTTTGTTTATACTGACAAAAGCATAAAAAATCTGAGGAATTGCTTTCAGACCAATTGCTAAAGTAATATGAACACAGTAAGAAAGATTTCTTGAAACACGTAGTCATTAGCATAAACAGCAAGGGCACACTCAATTTATAAAACAAATAAAGACAAATTAATAAAGCAACTAATACTATAATCAAGCTTGCAATCTTGATATAAACATCTGACCCATTAAATGCATACATTTGTCAGTATAAACGAAGAATTGCATACTGTGTAAAAGACCGGTTTCCTCCTTATTTGGAACTAAACACGTACTGGCCAGAATTTGCCGAGAACAGAGCTCGAACCTTGGCATGTCTGTTTCGGAATCTGGTGCACTAACCACTGAGCCACCCTGCCGCACACTACACAGAGTTTTCAGTTATATATTAACTAAAGTAACTCGGTTAATATTTTTTCTTTTAGGTGGAGCTCATATGGCATCCATTTAGACCCAAGTTTAAACTAACCATCCACAATATGTCATAACTGACAACACACTACATGAGGAAGTGGTACTAAAATGAATATTTATATAATTAAACGAACATTGGTTGCGCGGGCGGCGATAACAATTACTATTGTCAATGTTGCGATTTTGATATAAACACCTGACTCATTAAGTACATACCTTTCTCAGTTTAAACTAAGAATTGTATTGTAGAAAAGGAAATTTGTCCTGGAGACCGGTTTCGTCCCCATTGGGAACTCATCATGTACTGGCCAGAATTTGCGGCGGACAGGTCTCGACCCTGAGTACATCTACTCAGGATTCTGGTGCACTAACCACTGAGCCACCCTTTACATTTTTATTATCATCAAATTAAGCAATTTTTAATTAGACATGTCTATTTACATAAACTTTACCGTTAGCGAAACCTAAAAAAGTCGCCAGTAAGCACGAAACGAATGTGCACGAGATTAAACTTTTCGTCCATGCTGTCTTTGGTTTATTCTTCCAGTCATATTTGAATAAATTTGTTACTAGTTGCGCAACACCTAATACCTAATTACATATATATTCACCACCACATCTAACCTAAAAAACAAATTGATTTTTAATAATAGTACCATGTTACTAATAGTAGCATCTATCACACTGGACATATTTATTCTTTTGGAAAGCGGGAGATTTTTTTACCATTGCCTTGTGGTGCGACACAAGGCGTTTGCATCCACTCTCCACCTGATTTAACCAGATATTTCGCCTTCCTCTTTTGGAAGTTTTTTTTCAATTGAAAAAGAAGGTAATGGTAATTAATCTATTCCATGTCGTGCAACATGTTTCTTTTAAAGGACGATTTATTATTCTATCTTCAAGTATTTAAAAATGAAAAGATTCAGAAGTTCTCCAAAAAAGAGAATGTGTGAAAGAAGGGAAGGCCATATAATTTAGGTTCAGGCCCAACACCCACACCTGCATTTTCTGCTAGCATAAATCTGGTGGCAATTTTTTTTATCCACTTCGCTACATAAATTGATAGCTCATTTCTATTAATACATTTGGTAAGTATATTGCGCAGTTTCAGACTTGCAGTCACTATTTTAATTGGCACAAGCAATTAAATATAGCTAAACCTCGCCTTTAGTTTTTACATTCAGCCTACGTAAGTTGATCGAAAAATTACACATTTTTACTGATATGTAATATTTGAGGTCGATATTAACAGCGATTTGTCTCTAATTGATGGTAAAAGAAAACGCGCTACTTCATATAGTATGTGTAGTTACTTTGCATTAAATTTGCGTGTTAGGACCGTTTCTTCTTTTTTGTAGGATATGCGGAAAGCAACGTCCCACTTAAATTTGATGTCTCAGTAAATTGTCTTTTTCACTGGTCTTGCACAAGTCTCTTTCTGTTGAAGTAATCTATTAATAATTGATTCAATCAATTACCTAGAATATTTACGGCAATAAATTTGTTACGGTATTTTCCATTCAATGTGTAACGCAAGCTTCTTGCCACTTCTTGAAAAGCAGTAGTGGATCGCTGTAATTTATATCAGGAAACGGCGCCATATTTACAATATGCATCATCGCCGGATTGGTATACGCTCACCGGTATTTTGAGAAACGGCTGATGGCTTCTGGCAGACTCGGTATATATATATGCTGTATATGTATATATATGTATATCGATCCTTCTGTTGGGTCACCAGTAAGCTTTTGAAGCGGCCATGCATCTGATTATAACTTCATGTTGACTTTGGTCTTCATCACTCCGGTCAACGACTAATTTGTTACCGCCGCCCAACACTTAATACACAACTGCAGATATTTTAGTTCTCCGCAAAAACATATAACACTGTTATATATTTAATTTAATGTAGTAATGATTACTGAGAAAAGTGATAAATGACACCGATCGAAGCTAGGGTGCATAGATTTGCTGGAGCAACAGGTGTTAAGAAGCAGTTAGAATTCTCCTTAGTAGGGGCCGGTACTACACCCTGTACCCACTATATAATTGATCCAGAATATTATACCGTCCAGTTGCCCCACATTACTTGGCCAAATTTGCAGTGGATATAGGGCATAGTATCCGATCCTAGTGATGAGTCGCCAATAAGCACTAAACGCATGTGTACATGCTAATATACCTTTTTTTACACTGATTTTGGAATATCCTGATGGGAAAATCGAAACTAGCGTGTTAATAGGTACGCAATTATTAATGGGACTGACTTTGTCATTCTACACACTGTTTGGCAAATATTTTGTTTATAATCAGATATTTCTTGAATGATTGCGCAGTGCGATCGTCACATTTAGAGTATCCACGGTTCTCCTTCGAGTGAGTATTGGTACCGTGTGTGCTTAGAGGTCTGATGATGAAACTGGAAATTCTGTTCCGAAACGTTGCCAGTCAACGAAGATTAGATCGTACCTGGTTTTAAGTGGCAAGTATGAACGATGTTGAAGCCTTCGAAGGAGAGGGACGAAACAGCATCCAGCCACCACGAAGACGACCTGGATGCGTACTTGGAAATGAGGATCAATAGTATCTTTAGGAAACTGATAGCGCAAAGCGAGTATCTATGAAAGAAAATCGCGTTTACTATAATTGCTCTTCATAAAGTTGTTATTATGATTGAAATATTGCGCCATCAATGTAAAAATGACATTATCGTTGGTGTGATGGTATTTGCATCTGTGCTTTGCACTCTAAGAGCTTCACATGTCAAACTAAGAGAGTTTTAGCCTCTATCATGAATGGACTTCATAGAGTTCCATTTACAACTGATATTTAACAGTGAATTTCATAGGCAAAAAATTATGAAAAGGTTGATTTACGAACAATTTCAGAAAAATTAATTGTAGACGGCGTCAGAGTGATGGTGCAAATGAGGACCCATCAATCAAGTGTCAACACAATCTGTGCATATGAAAATGTAAAGGAATCCAAATTTTGGCGACCTACGAGAGCTGTCAATTTTCCCGCAATAGCAAGTTGCGCATTAAAATTCAACTGTATAACGATAACTGACACAACACGCATATGTCTAGGTCATTGCACTATGCTTTTATTATTATCAGCTATAAATGTTAGATTGGACCTAGTGCCGGCTCATAATGATGACTGGCTAGTTAACATATATCGTCTATAATATGCTTACCGATAACACTGACTACACTGAGGAATAGAAAAAAGTGTGAAGCTGGAATAAGTTAGTGAAAACTCAAGAAGGAGCTGAGGTAAACATATATCTCTGCGAAAACATAACGCTTTGATGACTACCAACCCGTTTCTGATTTTCATTTAGCTAGCATCTTATGATTCTTGCAAAACAGATAAGCACAAAGAAGTTGCCACTCAATGAAGCGTTATGGAGCACTACATCTCAACCGGACATGTGTAAGCATAAAAAGTATGCAGATAAATGCTAATGAACCTTTAAAATATCGCTAAAACGCCTAAATAATTGATCGCTCAATATTAACAAAGATTGCTTTCATGTATCAAAGTTATTAAGACAAATAGTGCGTCGCTTAAAAGTTCCAAGAAGGGTACAAACTCGAGGTCACATTTAATACAGCTAAACAACGCTTCTTATACAAGGTAGCGCGTTTGTCTTTCACAACAATTAAAGAGAAGTAACCGTTAATGTCGACCTCAAATACTACTTACCAATATACACGTGTTAGTTGCGATCAACTTACATAGGCTGATCGATTAAACAGCTAATAACTTAAGTAAAAACATCGCGATTTAAACGCCTACGTCAACTCAAATGAGGAGTACACGTTTGCAATTGCGCAACAAATCATTGAAGCCTCGTGTGTATGCTCTCCAGATATTGACTTCAAAATAATTATAAAATCCAATAACACAACAGAGTTATTAATCTATGAAGCGCTGGGGATAAACAAATCGCAACCTGATTAATGCACGCAAAAGAAACATGTTCATGAATTGCGCCTAAACTAGAGAAGATGCACACAGATGCTTGGACGTCTTCTAACCAAAACCCTCATTCAGTTTTAATTTTGTTTATTCTGACTTTAGAAAATATATAAATATTTTTATATGTAGAAAATTGACAAAATGTCCCTTTAACTTCGCATATGAAAATGATAATATCAATTCTATTACAGTTCGCATCCCAAAAGAAATTGTTTTCAGATACGGGCATACTTACCGATAACACTGACATCTGTGAAGCATAAAAAACATGCACCACGCTGGCATAAATTTGTGAAAAATTAAGAAAGAGCTGAGATAGGCATATCTCTGTCAGTTCATGATACCTTGAAGATTGTCAACCAGTTTCTGCTTTTGCATTCAACTAGTATCTTCCAATTAATGCTAAACTGATAGCAGAAACAAGTTATCAATCTATAAAGCGTTATAGAGTAAAGCAATGAAACCGGACAAATGTAAGCAGAAAAGCATACATAACTATGAATGAATCTTTAAAAATATAATTAAAACGTTTCCATAATTTATTGCTCAATATTGACCTATTAAGCTTTCGTGTATTCATTTTATTAAAACACAGAACGCGTCACTTAGAAAAACTAAAGGGGGCGTCCATACGAGATCACCTTAAGTTAATTTAATAATGAGCCACCTTGTGATCATGTATTTTCCCAACATTTCCACGTTTACAAGTAACTTACATCGCTTGGTATAAACATCATCATTTGTTCGAGTTAGAGCATGCTCTGAAAAAAATATGTCAAAATATCACATTTTTAAAGTATTTACTACTATTTAACAGATAGAAATATTTATTGAGGATAGTGGGCATAACTAGTGTAAACATACTTTTATTTTAAAGTATGCATAAGGCATAGTGTGTCGAATGCAAATTTTCCAGCCAAATGACCAACAGGCCAACACAAATCGTAATGACCAAGCTAGCATAACCATTTAAACAACACAATCAATAATTTAATATTTGACCATGAAGAAGTAGTTAATGGTCTTAGGAAAGACGGTGTTAAATGCCATCGTAAGGTTTAACATAAACATTGCCGAAATTAAAGAGATACCGGTATTTTACAGCCTATCGCGAAGGTGGCTCTCGCCATTCTCCTTGCTAAAATGCATAAAAAACAATGAAACTGACGACGTTACATACTTAAATTAAAAGTTCAGTTCTGGCAATCATGCTTGTGGAGGAGTTATGACTGAACGCTAATATTGGTGTGATGGCTTATTTGTTTCTATAACTCGTTGGGTATTGATGGAGACGCTAAGGCGCTACTAATTTAGTACATCAGACAGGCATATCAGGATAGATCTGACTAGCGCAGTCTCAACCCTCTAGAAAGAATAGGCGACGTAGTGTTTTCATTTTCAGTTCATGGTTACGCGAAAATGAAGAATCAGTTAATTATGTCGGTGTAGTGCTTTTTAACAGTAGTATTAATAGTGGTTGAATGGTGCATGCTTAATCGGCGCTTATTTTCTGGGAGTTTCCGATCACCGTTAATGCGAGTAACATAAACAAAATGCGTTCCTGGCTCTTCACAAACAGAAATCATCAATTTGACTAACTTTATTTGACCAATTGGTCCAGTAAGCAAACTGGTTGTATGTAATTGTAATTCATTTTGTGATTCGTGAAGTCCAATGAAAAAGTCCTGATTTGTCACCCTTATGGACCCCTGCTGGATTTCAGCTAACCGTAGTATTGAAACTAAACATAGCACTGTCTACCTTGTTCAATCAGTGATAAAGGTTAGATTGGCAAATTTAATTTAATTACTAAATAAATAATTAATAAATAAAATATTTGGAATAATTATACAATGGATTTTAAGCGAATACGTAACGACATGTGCAAGCATATAAGACAGTTGCATCGGATTAGAATAGTTAAATAACAATCATACAAAATTCTAGAGAAGAATATTATGCATGCTCTGAACATTCATGATGTTTGGAGAATTAAAGTCAAGCAAGATTTGCTAAGTAATCGGACATTTTTCTGTGATATTCGCTCTAACTTGCTTCTCTTGACTTCTTCACGGGCAATTGGCAATCTATGACTCATGAAAACTTAAATAAACTACACAAACAGTTTCAATAGTACATGGCGGGGTGGCTCAGTAGCTAGAGCACCAGATTCCGAAGCAGACGTGCCCAGGTTCGAGCCCTGTCCGCGGCAAATTCTGGCCAGTACATGATGAGTCTCAATAGGGACGAAACCGGTCTACTTGATGAATTGCCTTTTCTACACTATACAATGCTTAGTTTATACTGACATATGTAGGTATTTATACCAATATCGCAACCTTGATTAAAGCAATAACTCAAATAACAGCCTAAATTACATAGTCAGGCCAAAAGGATGGTTCGTCATAAGGCTGATGAAGTTAGAACGTGTGGTGCAACAGAATATGTTTGTCACAACATATAAAGTGTAGGAAACTCTGATACTCGTTAATGTACACGAAAAAAAGTGAATCCTTAAGTTGGACCCTCCAATTCATCTTAAAGCTTAGTTGCAAACAAAATGTAGGCAAGAAACCCAAACAAGGAGGGAGGTTTCAGTTGTAAAGATGTTGAATAGCGCATCAAGTTTTCCATTTAATTAGCATCGGCTACTGTCCTTAAAACGAGTTCCGTTTGCTCGGTGGCGACAAAAATCAATATATTTACGCAGGGGCTAATTTTATGCCAGAAACAACTTTCCTCACAAGTTTACTTAAAAAACGGACTCAATTCGGTCTAGGAGAGTGGTAAATTTTGAGTGGCCACTCAAAGCCAAAAGAAAATTTATGTCTAGCTCCCGACTGAAAAGTAGAGTAATTAGCATCAAACAGCGACACGCTAAAGTAGTGGCAACAAATCTGTAACGGTTACTTTTTCTTATAAATCACGAGCACACAACCTCATTATTGAATGATATGGCAAAAAATATTAAGCTATTCACGTGCGCATATGTGTAAGTGTGCGCACTTGTGTGTAAGTATACAAATGCGATTAACAGAATTAACAAACTTAATGACATTAGTAAGCAAATTTTGCTCCAATACTTTAATCCAGCAAATGTTAAGAAACTTCACGAAGGCGATAATCGATTACCTGTCAAGATAGTTGAGATATAAAGCTTTTCGGGTGAAAGTGATATTCCGATAAACGACAGGCGTTATCTAAAACGGGTCATGAATGTCATTGAAATAGTTCCTAATTCTGTAGTAAAATTAAGTCAACATATAACAAACCTGGCAACATATTGTTAGAAAAACATTAAACTGGCGTACGACAATCGACCAACACAACAATAAGCAGACTATACTTATTATTTACAAGCCTAATTTAAAAAAAATCACGATGGATGACGGATACAGTCAATTTACACAAGACTGGTATCATTCGGAGCAGCCACGTGCTATCGGCCAAGTAGTTAAATAACTTGTTTACTAATCGCAGTGTTATTGAAACAAGGTTGGTATTATTATGATTTAAATTAAAAATAAAATACATAATGAATTATTTGGTAGGTCAGCCAAGGAAAATATTTACGACTTCAAAATTCCATTTAAATAAATGTTATCAACACCCGCGCAACTCATATTAATTTTGTTACATAAATGTTCAATTCAATACCAATTTACCAGGTAGCGTGGTGTTCGTTTTCTAATTACAGATTTGGAGTGGTTAGTTGCAACTTTAGACCTTAAGGGACGTCATATAGGCCCTACAAAAAGAAAAGTTAACCAAGAAACAATAGTTAGTATATAACTGAAAATTGTGTGTAGCGTGCAGTAGGGTGACTCAATGATTAGAAAAATATATTCTGAAGCAGACGTGTCCAGGTTAGAGCTCTGTGCGCGGCAAATTCTGGGCAGTATGTAAAGTGTTCCCAGTAAAAATGAATTCAGTCTACTGGATAAATGGCCTTTTCTATATTATACTGACAAATGTAAGTATATAATGAGACTGTTTTTATATCAAGAGCGCACCCCTGGTTTAAATGAATAAAATAAATTTAAATTGAACCGTGAACTGCAAAATAAGAATAATGTTATAAGGAGACAATTTACACAGGTTCTTTTTTAATGAAGACTTCTTATATTCATTACAAACGAAGTCAAGGAGGTAGTGAGCTAGGTTGAATAAAACGTGGTTACATGACAATCAGCAGCTAATTAGCATTTGGCAGTGATTACGGACACCATAGCCATAAATGTTTAGAACATATGTACGTTAGGCTTTCACCTATCGGACATGGCATACTTATCGTTGATGTATTTATAATTTAAATCAAGAAATAAACTGCGCAATGAAGCATAACTTTATTATAAAGGAGATTTGTGTTTCTACCGTTCAAATAAACGTTGGCAATGAATGCATATATAGACGAATAAAATTTTTGAGAAATTATAATCAGAACCAGCCAACCCAGTCGCCTTGCACCTTACTTTCCTCTAATCTAGTGTGTTCTGCCATGGAAAATGACGACAGCCAAGTGTTATAAGTTATCTTCATAAGCCTGAATGTTGTTTTCTTTTACTAACAGCAACAGAAATATCAAAAAGACTGTCTAGGGCTCGTTATTTGTCACACCGGAAATTATTATAGCACAACATTTATTATAAAGGCTTAATAACAAAATATTTAAATACTCTTGATTTCTGTGAACTAATATATACGAAATTGTCTATTATGCATTGTGCTACAAATAAATAAATAGTTAAAATATAACCAGAATTACATGCTAAAGTCAGCATAAGTAAACGATATAATATCATGTACGCATGTGTTTCGTGCTTACTGGCGACTCATAAGTAGAAGCCGGCATTACGCCCCAAGCCAACCATATGCCTGGTCAAGAAATGTATGATTGTTGGATTGCACCGTCCAAAAGTCCCATAATTCATGACATATATTGAGTTTGGAACGCATTGCCGTTTCCAACTAATGCGTCGCAGTAGGCACGAAACTCGTGTATACATTAGATTGCACCATGTGTTCATGCTACCTTTGGTACACCACTGCGGTATTATTTGAAATAATTTATTACTATAAACTTAAGATCTAATAAATAATTGTATAATCCGTAAACAAATAAGCGGAAAGTGATTCTCACTACAACGTCTATAGGTCTAATGCTGGAACAACCCGATTAAACTCCATCTGACGGAGTTATTCATAAAGACGGACGACAAATATTTCAGTCTAGCCTTAGACTCAATTTCAGGTCAACTTTACACAAAACTAGCAAAGCTAATATTAGCTAATTGTGTTGAATCGTTTCGACAGTTAGATAATAATTGACCGTGTGCAATAAATGACAGCATAAATAAAAGAGCACATACACATGCATACACAAACGCATACTAAAAACTGGCCTTCAGGTGAGTGTGAGACAAGGTTCGAATTGGTAGTAAACAATTAAGTAAATTTCATAATTTTTATTTTAATCTTCACTGTAGATTATGCATCTAAATGGGACCATGTCAGCATAAATAAATGTGCCTAATAAAGCCCAACAGTGTACTCGGTGTTAGGCTAAAAGAGTTAACAAAAATCTAATCACCAATAATCGATAAAAATTATTGGCCAGGTATTTCAAATACCGTGAAACGCATAATTAGTTTAAATGTGTAACAATTTGTGTACAGATCAGTGACCGCCAATAAAAATGAAATAGAACACAGAAAATGACCACACGTGTGCTGGAAAATGTTGAAGATGGCAAACAAGTGTACTTTACATTAACAGTAAATTTGGCACTCACTTTATGCTTCTGAGAGAAACCGAAACTGCTCACGGATTAGTCTTCCTTGTTTGAAAAGTGAAATTCTCCGTTTTGCGGGGACGGGATGTTTTCCAATTGTATAAAGTGGATTATGCTTCGAGCATTAGACAGACTATTCTCATGACAAATTAGATAACTAGAAAGCTGAGAAACGGAATACAAATAAATGTTTATGCGTGTGGGTCTGAGTGATTTCAGGTCATTGTGTATTTGCGCGCGACAAACGAAGAGCAAAAACCACTCTGACTGTGAAGCTATAAATCGAAGAAAAAACCAGCTAGAAGAATATGGAATAGTAAATACACAAGTAATGCTGGGAAAAGAAAGACAGAACATCAAAATAGTAAAAAAAAACTGAATTTAATAAAAAACGAAGGGGAAAGAGAATGAAAGAGTCCAACGATGGTTTTAAAAGGAAGGAACAAATCGTTTTTCACAGGACGATTAAGTGACGGCGGTATCGAATTGATGTTTCTTTATATACATGGCACTTTGGCTGTAACCTCGATAACCAGATAAAAGTATAATTCTTCAGATTGTATGTAACCGTTATCAGTCTGTTCGTGACGATTCCATGCCTGGCAAATCTCGTTCATCTTTCGTGCGGCGCTTAAACACAACAACCGGATGTCGCTAATTAGTCTACAAAAGAGATCCGCAAAATAACGTGCAAAGCAACCAAAATGTAATGGATTAAACGGGTGAAGAGTATAAGATAATTATACAATAACCGACGGTTATCCAATGAAATCAAGTCTCATCGTGAGGAAATAGGAGCGTCTTAACGGAGCGCATGAATACAATGAAAAAAGACAGATAAATAGAATAAAACGTGAGTCAATGAACAAGTGTAAGAAAAAAGCAACAGAATGAGTTATAAAAAAGGAATTCACGAAATAAAGAAAACGAAAATTTAAGTACGTGAAATAATAAAGCAATTCAAATAACGAATAAATAATTCAAGGAATGAATAAACGATCACAAAAACAAGAGTAATGAATAACAGTGTCGTTATGGCTGGAATACAAAGGTGTTAAACAAAGGTGAAAACATCTAAATGCTCGGCAATATATACATAAATGTAAAATTAATCATGATGAATTATATTATATATGCACAATTCAATAGTTGAACTGGCGAAAAGAAAATGACAAATAAGGTGTTAAACCCGTAAAATGTTAGTGATACTTTAGCAAGCAAAAAACGAAATAACGATTAAACACATAACATGGGCACCATTATGAAATTATATACTGGGCATTTAATGAACACACAGCAATCCACAACAGTTAGGTTTGTATAAACCATAAAATAAGGACACCATGGTGTTACAAGCGACATGCATTTCCAAAAATCCGTGTCTGTACGGGACTTGTATGAAGATAAAGATGCGCACACGTCATTGGTTTAAATGTGGTTAAAGATCATAAAAGCAAACATGTATGAAGACATACAACGATATACACACGAATGCAAACACACATACATAAATGCATGACAACATTCGTAAAAAGGCATACATGCATATATAAATACATGTAAACATGTACATATACATGTATGAACACAAAATTCATACACACACGCATATACATATATTCATACATAAAATAAACAAATTCGCACACACATGAATACATACATACATATATATTGGGTTTTAGTTATTTCATTCAAATTTTTGTATATATTTCAGCAAGAGTGTAATAAGCGAAATAGGAAAAAATGGTCATGTGTTATTTGCAGCCGCGAATACTTCAGAATTTCAGTTTTGTATTCAGTGAAATTCGGTAAAATGTCCAAAATAACAACATTGAGAGCATGCTACAGAGAACGGTGATGACAACACAAATCATGATGGAATTAATGCGGTCAATTGTTTATAGGCGATACGTTAAACGAGCAAACTTAACGTAACATAAGCAAAACGATAAAAAAGCATTATATATGTGTATGTACACATAAATATATATAAAAATACAAACACAACACACACACGCATACACACATATATATATATATATATATATATATATATATATATATAAACATGCAAATATGTGTAATACAGCCAAAAAGGCCACAATGAAAAACAAACCATTTTGTAGAGTAGTGAGGAATATTTATAAACAGAAAAATGGAGGTAAGAAACAATTTTTAACGTGAAAATAACATTAAACAACTGATGAAATAAATAAAAAGTGTTTCCCCAATTGGTTTAATTTAATTATTACAGTTTACTGCAAAACCACCATTAAAGCAGACGTAACACCCCTAAACGCCTGAGCTTACTGCTTGATGAAAAGCCAACATTTCATTAAAAACGGAGGACACCAAGTAAACTACAAATGTAGGCGAGGCAGCATTAAAACGCTGCGCATGTAAATTACTAATTCAGTCCAGCTCAGCAATTTCATTAAGGCAGCAAAATTGTAAGTGAAGGCGCGAATGCGTATGGACACAAATTTCCAATAATTTTCAGTTTTCTAAGGTGAAACTATGTTAATGTTGCCTGATGAAACGCAATAATGTGCAGGACTGTCGCGAACAGAAATCGAACTAACGACAAAGCTCATAACCTACTTCCCGAGACTCGTGCGCTGCATACAATTCTAAGCGTCATATCGTAGCAGCCCAGCCAGATCAGGCTGTAATCAGCCTGATCTCAATGGAATGATTATATATTATGCTTTTGCAATCGTTTAAACGAGCAAAACGGCGTGGTTCGACAAAATAGCATATGCATGCGCATCAAAATATAAAAGCAGACATACAGACATCGAAATATTACGCGTCGACAAGGAAAACGCGTTTCTACATTTCACAAATCATGCTCTATATACAAAAGGTAGAGGTGTTGAATGAATACAAAATTCACGTGTCTCAAGGATGAAATGCCAGTTAAAATAGGCAAAGTCGAGGGGAAGGCGATAACTGAAATTAAAAACTTAACCGATGCCGGTTTAATTGATAAGGATGTTGCATAGCAACTTAAACCAACGGATCATCTACACCGAAAATGCACGGACTACCAAGAACAAACAAAACTGGTTGCTCTATGAGATCAATATTTTGAAAAGTAAATTCTACGTTTCATGCACTGGATTAATAATTCGACTGCATTCTCAAACCGATGCGTCAATTACTAGGGAATTATACGGTGGCCGATTCATTTTATTTCGTAACAGATTTGGACATAGAAATGTTACAAATATGATAATTGTACTTCGTTTACAAAAGCTCCAATTGAAGAAATTATTGATATTACAGCTGAGGAAATATTGCCATTCCCGGTTCCAGGTCGTAAGGATAGAACAATTGATATAATTCCCGTTAGAAAACCAATTACACCTCTAAATCAGAAGAACAGACTGCATAGATCTTTAATGAATACTTCACGAAACTGAGCGAGAACATGAACTATACACAAGACCAAATAAAACACATAATATTTAAAAAATATCATCAGTTTTAAACGTTATTTTTCTATACATGCGTAATATTAAAGGATGTCAGTGGTGAGGGGACACCACTTTTACCAAATACCCAAGAAACTCCATGAAATGTCTTGGAGCCGGCTTATCCTCCAAAAGGAGTCAGCCGCAGTAAAGTAAAGTAAAGTAATATAAAGGATGTCGAGGAAATCGCACACCAGCAAACTTACATCGGTAATTCCTGTATTCCTTGAGGACAGACGTCTCACGGGATCATCGTTGTCCGATTCGTCACTACAAGATGAAACTGCAGCGAAGCCAACATTAATCTCTTCTGCAGTGAATACAATAGAAAGACAATTTTATCAATTGAAAATGACTTATTTAACCGATTTTTTTCACACAAAAGAAACGTATATTTCAGTAAATAAGAGCTGATGGCAAATCGAGTAACCTTGACAGACCTTGCTCGGGTGACAATAATAATTCATTTCATTATTTTAATTAAATATTGGGAGATGAAATAACGACCATGCACTAATATTTGAAATCTTATAACTTAGTGAAATCATCTTCAGTTAAATCTATTGATACTCTTGAACCATGGTTAGTATCAGAGCACAGCAGGAGCTAATAAAATTGGCGTGTAAAATATTAGCTATGATCCTAAACCTTAAGTGTTTTTGAAATCTACTGCTTTTGTCAAAAGAAATGCATATAACCACCTGTAAAAGCATTTAAACAGCTTGGATAAAAGCATCACGCGCAGCAAAAAGTAATATTCGCGGCTGCACAGAAATCGTAAAGACGTCATTTTAATCAAATTATAAGCGAGTGATCTGTTACTTGCACACGTCACAAAATACTGCTACTAATCATGATAGACTTGTGGTAAACAGGGTCTAATGGAGAGGCCTAGTTAACTTTTCCTAAATGCCACATACACCTCAGGAACCCACTGGTTGAGCGATCTCGTCCTTCGTTTACGAATATACGCATGTGTGGAAATGCGTGTTATGATATCAGAAATAAGAATCAAAGTTATTATTTTTGCTTAATCGTGGTAAGTGCAATAATAAAATACGTAAGTATATATGATTAATGCCAGTCTTACTAGTGTGTAAAACTGTGAAGAATAAGGTGTGAATGTTAACTACATTTATAAAAAACATCACCTCAATTCTATCGCTTTGTAATTAATCCATTAAACAATTTTTTGCTCGAATGACAATCGCCAAGACCAACTTAAATAGTTTACTATTCTGAGTAAATGGTAATTACTAACGCACTAGTGGTATAGCGAAGAAAGTCTTCACAAGTGTCCACAAAAATATAATACATAATAAAATTAAAGCAATTGTGATCAGGCGAATGTATCCAGAGGAATGCCTAACAAATTATTCAACCGATATATTGAACAACATTCATTCATAGGCGAGGATCAGAGACTCTCACACACAGAGTTGCGATAAAGCCTGAGCCCACATGTCAAAATGACTTGGAAAACTAATAAAGACATGAAGTAGTCTACAACGCGCATGCTAGGGTGTATTATGCTTCCATACCGAGAAGATAGCATCGATAGTCGCCTTCTTCAAAATACATCCAAGGGCCCGTGTCTGCAAGCACATCTAATGATGACAGCCATCAGAAGATTCTGGAATAGTATTATAATTTATTTTCAAGCGAGATAGTGTTCGCTGCCTATAATAACATAAGCAGATAAATGTTTGCCTAAAAAGAACCATATGCCATGACTCGGAAATAAAAAGATATTAATCAAGAAATAATCCACACTTTCAGTTTGCAGAATTGTCCAAAATCTTTGAAAAGTAGATTTTCCGTTTTTTCTCAACGCGGTCTCCATATAAAATAGGAAAACTTTACCTGAAACCCTGGATCCGGTTGGTCTTCGTTGTGGCTCACCAACGCATATATTTTCGTAACAAGTCAACGCCTGTTGTCTACTACTACTACTACTGCTGGCATCCAATGGGCTTGTAGAAACGTTTCCGATCGTCTTTTGATTTTTCCGTGCTGACGACGAACGCTGGTCGTGCTTTGTCTTGTTGGAAATTGTGACGCCACGTGCTTTAGGATTTGGATTTAATTCAACCATTTCGTTTTGGCGCATCTTTCGAGATCGCATATCTCCGTACTCTTGAGACTTTGTACTTGCGATGGATGTGGCTGGAGTTAGTTAAAAAGTGTTATATTTTAAATTAAATTTTAAAAACAGCGGTTCAAAAAGTTTGAAGCACTTTAAAAAGTTTATTTCTAGTGTAACCATACGTCGACGTTTAAAATAGGGTAAAAAGCCGAAAAAGCAGGATTTGTTTACTCAAGTGGTAAGTGATTAATTTATCGTAGTATAATTCTATACGATAAGGAAATAAAAGACGTTAAATCCTTTCCGGATTTCTGTCAGTCCGTTTCATCTTTTATAAATATTCATATCGTGAGCAAATTATGGTATTCATTTGTGAATCTTTGATCAAGCCAAAAGGAAATTATATGATTTGAAGGGTTTTTGCTTTGCACTATCAGTTTCACAAAGATCCGATTGATCACCATCTTCCAGTATGCATCTGTTTTGTCTTCGATCAGACTGGGTGCATATTCTTCCCTTTCTTCCGAAGGCTTCAACATCGTTCATACCAACCATTGAAAATGCGGTGTTAAACAATCTTTGTTTACTGGCGACGTTTCGGCGCCTTCTATCCAGCACCATCATCAAGCCACTATACACAGCACAATACTCACTATAGCAGATTTAAGCAAATGATTGTTTAACATCGCATTTTCAATGGTTATTATGACCGATGTTGAAGCCTTCTGAAGAAAGGGTCGAATACGCACCAAGCCTGATCGAAGACAGAACAGATGCATACTGGAAAATGGTGATCAATCCCGCGGAATTTCATCAATAAGGTGTTTAGATCAAGATCGCAACACTGATTAAAGTGAAAAAAGCAAAGGAAAAACGTGAAATCGGTTATATGTTAAACAATGCCTAACATAGAGTGATGCGCACGTATCTTCGTCAATAAATAATTAACTTTGGTAAGGCTCATGCTGTATGATGAGCTTCGGACGTTGGGTCGGCTCCAATTCATGCATTTCCAGTAATCTTAAAGTGTATCCGTCAAAGACCAGCACAACAGTATTAAAATAATCAATGATTGTGCGGGTGATGGTAACAATTCGTTAAATAAAGTAAACATCAATCCCATTATATTTAAATAGTCTATTAACAGAATAGGAAAACTACCGTTCGTCATATGAACTGACGCGTTTCGAACTTCCATGATCATCATCAGAGTACGACGGAAAATTGACTAGCGAGGATTCAACCGCATTGCATATATATGGAAAGCATAATTAGATATGCGGCTCTCACCTCTATTAGTCTCACATACATTGTACTAGACTGGAAATGTCGGTTGCACAATTTCTAAGCAGTCACGAACATTATTTTTTTGCGGCTTTAGCCATATATTTATATAGGTAATAAAATTAAACAAACCATAATTGGGCGGATGGTGGAAACCACCCATCACTTAAAAACGAAAGTGTCCCTGACGCATAAATAGGAAAAATATTCATAATTATGTGTGGGATGAAGCTCATTGCAATTGCGGGGTGGATAATTAATATCACATAGTTGATGCACCACACATGACTGACGAACACCATCTGCCTGGAGCATTTTATTTTAAGTCCCCAGTGGCCAAAATTTGTTTCATTAGCCAAAACTTATCATCCGAAGAAAGAGTATTAAGACTGAATTCGAGGTCTCACATAGGATAGGAAGTCACATCCTGATAGTGGGGCAAGATTAACGCTATCGTTTCGGGTCAATTGGATAACGTTTCATCTTCTTGATGAAAACAAATAGCTGGGCTGGAGCCCTGTTCCAAATGCCGTTTAAACATTCTGCTCGCCAGGCTGCTGATGCAACTCCCAGCGACAGTTGGAAAGCATGATATGCACTAATAATCACCTGCTCACAATATGCCGCATCCCCATTACGCCAGAGACATTTAGACGGGCGAATTATTGCATCCAACTAAGTAGGTTGAATCCTTTATGCGAATTTCCTTATTGTTCACAATAACCCTCTCATCTAGACGAGCTTAAATATCAGCTATTTCATCTTTGATGGAATTCATTTGACGAGCTACAGTTTGTATAAACTCTTCTAAAGAAGCAGTCCCTTGAGTGCTTCACTGCTTCAATATCTCAATCGGTCAAAGTAAGTAGCTGAAATTCAACTCGGTCATAAGCAAGGCAATTGACAAGTTATATACCTGTATGACTAAGATCAACAGCAAAGCGGATCTAGTTGGGAATCCCGGTTACACCTGCTTTTTTAACAAATACAGACGGAAATGTAGTACATCAAGACATCCACGTTTAAAATCCGATGCTTCACTGCTACTTAACTATGAAATATATTCGTAGTTATGCGTGGGCTGGAAAAACAGGCTATTGTTAAACCAATTGCGCAGAAAACCTATATGTTAATTAATAATTGTAAATTCATTTCGTATACACCCCGAAAGACAACATAAAAAACCTCCACGTTTAAGAACTAACGCTTTATTGTCGAATGGAAAAGAAAGCAGTTCATAGTTAATTAACTTTGAAAATTCAATTACTTCTTTCGTCCTCATCGTCAAGTGGATAATCCTCAACTGGCGTCTTTGGACGTGTTGTCGAGTCTTCTGAAGGTGATGCCACTCTTCTTTTGTTGTTAAAAATTCGAAAACCACCTTGATGCACCTTTAAATTTGATACTTTGGAGCTTCGTCTGTCAGGAAAATCTTCAATATCACTGGTTGCATCATCAGGATGTTTGACTGATCCGGTCGGTTTGGCGTCTATGCCTCTTGTGTGGTTGGATGCCTGTGAAGTAAATTCAAATTGAGTGCTCTATTACATTTGCAGTCCAATACTGACTTAGTCTTAAGTACTTTTAATAAATTATTACGCTTTGTTTTAATTCAGGCAGTTTTAATAACAATAAATAACTTATTGATGAACAAAGCCACAAAAGACGGATTACACTAGTTAAGCCATCAATCCTACGTAAAAGCTAAAAATCAATGGCTTGTAATGATTGATGTAGCTATTACATTTGAGCTATATCAGCAATTTGAACCTCATTTGTTTCTTATATTCGCAATTAAAATCAAGAAGCAATACGAACGTGTGTATCAACGAAACTATGAATGACATAGACACATGCGTTTGCTACTAACAGAATATCAGTACTTAACATCACGATTTGATGCCTTCTACCAGCCAGAGTTGTTCCTTAGTCAAGCTACTCTAAAGCAAATTAGAATGCATACATAAATGCATGAACGGAAGTCATAGGCTCCACCACGATGGGCACCTAAAGAAGATAGTGGTAGCAATTGTTGCGCAACTTACAAATGCAATGACGGTGTGCTCCTGTATGACGGTGTCATTTTTATCTGACTTTGTCGTCTTTGTCTCCAAAGTAAACGCACCACTATGCCGAGAGTTCTGTGGCGACATTGCCAGGCAGTCGTGTCGTCTGTAAATTTGCTGCTGGGCGTTGCTCGAAACCGGGTCAAGTTCAGCTACCATACTCAACGCTCTCTGATGACTGAACTGTGCCTCGGGCTGGTTATGGTAACAGACTAGATTATTCGTTGGGCTCGATCTACTGACTCCTTGTTCAAACGATCTAAGCAGACGGTCTGGTTGTCCGTTACCAGGAAGTTCAGCAGATTGATGCATTCGCTGTTCGTCAGATGATCCGCCTGATGCTTTAGAAAATGTATATTGTTTTTGTGAACCGGAATCAAAGTGATGTGCATTATCGGCAGAAATGGTCATAGTTTTGCATTTACTTTCTGTTGCCTTATCTTTAGACGACGGTTTTACTATTCGAGTAACTTTGGTCGCAGTGACAGTAGTTGACAAGGGTAGCTCAGATGGGCTAAAAATAGAAAAGAATTTCATATACTGAAACCAACAAAAAATACCAACGAAACTGATCGTCGACAGCGTTCTACTCTTTCTACATAACTGCGCTCGAAAAGATTCAAGTAACCTCAACTATACGACCACAGACGAAAGTTGAAGCGCCAAGATGAAGCGGAATATCAAAGTAAAGTACGTAATTGTCCCGTATTCTCGATAGGTATAATCATATTTCAGGATCCAATAG
Organism: Eudiplozoon nipponicum; assembly: GCA_029291075.1. NCBI lineage: Eukaryota > Metazoa > Platyhelminthes > Monogenea > Mazocraeidea > Diplozoidae > Eudiplozoon > Eudiplozoon nipponicum. The sequence continues at coordinate 172,635 of JAQBSW010000153.1, read as the reverse complement.
CAGCTAGGAGGAGACAAGTTGTCTTCAGAAAGTCTTATCTCGCTATCTATTTCAGCAAAGACAAGTGAGTTGACGTAACACCATGGTCACTAAGGTTAAACATCAAAAACTGTTTATATAGTTCCCTAGTTTAACGCCAACTGTAAATATTAAAATAGGCTAAAATGATCTCGAAGCCATAGAAATTGCCGACCTGACGACAGTCGGACCAAAGCTCGTTGTCACGATAATGAGCTTTGGAAACAGAATAGAAAAAAATCTTCACTCATTAATATCTAGACTATGATGATGCGATCAGTTCTGCTGACAGCTGCCATCATTGGCAGCATTTAAATAAAAACATTACAGTTCAAGTTAGAAAAAAATGACGAGCAAAAACAGTTGTTTAACAATACCTAGTTTATATTGACAAATGTATATACATAATGGGTCAGGCGTTTAAAAGTAATCGTTTAACAAGGCAGCAGACTTTGAATTACCATAAGTACAGTGGATCACCAAGTGACTTAAAAGGTCCTCAATTTGTCCAATGAAGACGAATAGTTTATTTTGTTACAAGACGCCAAACTCGCATGGAGTACTTTGTACATGACAATCAGATAACTATTTATAAAATTGACTGTCGATAATAAATACATGGAATAAACCCATTAGGATCTCTAGCTATGTAACCACTTTTTCTATTGCCTCTCATTGTGCGATGCATTTAACCTTATATTAGCTATGAGTTTAAATTAAAATTTCACTAACGCTACTGATTAACTCAAATGGCTTATTTACCATTCCACAATACAAATATATTAAACTATTGTTGAAATGGCCTTTTTAATTTTGGAAATCACAAAGCACATATGAATAGCTCAACTAGTAACATTTGAAACAAAGAGAGGTGCGCGCACAAAATAAGTACAATTCGCAACCGTTACTGTATCAAACTATATTGAGTGTGGGAATATGAAAATGAGTTTTTGATTTTTGTTTATTTTATTGACGTTACCTCACGCATAAAACAAGGATTCCGATAAAGAAGAAAGAAATATATTAAATCAGAAAACATTATGATTTTTTAGGTAAATACCTAAGGAGAAAAATGGGTCAAATAGAAAAAGAATGCGATCACAGGTATGCTTACATGTCATGGACTTTTCCGTAGCTCCCTGCGAAAGCGGACGCTGTTATAAAATCAGCGGTCGCAGAGAACGCAGAAGATGACAACATGTGGTCGCCTGACATTCCTAACGAAGTATTCTCCATGAAACGAGTCACGTGACTTTGATCTCCAGTCGAAGTATTGCGAACAGAATAGCCACCACCAGCTGCCGACTGAATATACGGCGATGAGGAACTATGAATTTGATTAAAAATAGTAAATAAAATTATTAACATTAGGCGGTTCTAGGCCACAGATTTCCAGCTTGAGGTCCGGCGGATCAAGATATGTTGTTTTGAACATCGTCTGTATCAAAGAAATATACCGATTTCATTCAATAAAACAAGACATGTTTCCGTCGAATTCACCGATGAATGCCATCGTAACCAGAGCTAACATGTCAAAGCTACCATGAAAGTTAGCAGGAAGACGACTAACGATTCTCGCACCATATTACTTGAGCAGGATTTAATTCATGCCAGTGCTCGCCACTCTCTGTCGTTTCGCCATTACCGCAAAATAACCAAAGATCTGTGCCTCTAACACAGTAGGCTCCAGAAGGGCTTGATGATACATAATTCAATCAATTAGGTCTAGCCATCGGATACTTTTGGCACAACACGGGCGACTCAGGATGCACAGTGCGCCGCTGACGAAAATTCTGCTCCGGTATTAAGGAGATGACGTAGTGAAGTGTCTTCCTCCTGGTACCCCATGATACTTGATGAAACTGAATGGAACATAGAATTCTTGTTTTCATCAGAAGAATGGTTGCACCCTTGGTATACGACAGTATTCAGAATAAAATTAGTTGAAACCTATCTGAATGCTCTATGGTCTTTGGTAATATACTTTATCGTTCGCCAAGCACAAATTGGACTTGGTGAGATCAGGTTGATAATTGAAAATATAATGAAATTCCCATATAATCCGAATCGTAGATGCACAAATTAACAAATTATTTACAGAAGATATGTAAAAAGTATTGAGAGTATTTATCTTCTTACTGTGATACAGGGGAGCCCGTCGGAAGTGCAGCTGTGTTCCTTATATTTCCTGCTACTGAACTCGAAGTTGACTTGCTAGAGATACCAGAGACGGAAGTTGACATGGGATTTGAAATTTGTCTCTGATAAAGTTCATCAGGCGAAACCTTCCACACAACTGGCTTACACATTACTCCTCCAGCACCGTCAACCGTTAACTGATGGTTAGGTCTAGTGCCTGATGATAGCGAGGCACTGCTTTTTTCATGGCTGCCTCCAAGTACCAGTGTTGGCTTGTCTTGATACGGTCGGCTTGTTGACCCCAGAGAGTCCAGTGTTCTCGCGGTAACCGGAGACTGTTGATTTATCTGGTGATGTTGAGCAGTGTTTATAACAGAAGAATTGTCACTTTTGTGAACAGCTGCATTGGATCGATTCGGCAGTATCACGGATAAAAGGTTGTTTGGCGGTGATGTCTCAATGTTGACAGTCGTTGGAGAATACAATTTTTGCTGTTGATGCTGATGTTTGTCTGGACTAGAATTATGCCCGGCAGAAGTGTCTGCAGCAAGAAGAGTGCCGCCACGTTTGCTCTGTAATGAAATGTTGGCGTGCGAGAGTGCGTAGATGAATGCGTAGACAATGCGAAATATAATAATGCTACTTAAAATCATGAAAGCGTATATTTAAGTTTCAAAATGTACATATTTGAAGCAAAAAGTTACTATCGCACAAATCTCACGCCGTTTCACATCAAGAAATTTCACTTTGGTAACATCTAGAACCCATTAAGTTATAAATTAACAGACCAAAAACAGAAAGAAATATGATAATCCACACCTAATAATGTTGTCTAAAAATTAATCCAATGCACACACAAGCGGAGATATACAAGTATGTATTAGGTGTTACGAACCTAGTAACAAATTAGTTCAGTTGTGACCAGAAGGATAAACCAAAGACAGCATGAACGGCAAGTATAATCTTATGCACATTCGTTTCGTGCATACTGGCGACTCATCAGTAGGAGCCGGCATTATGTCCTTTACCTACTATATATTTGGGTGAGGAATGTGTGATAATAGGACGGTACAATCTCCTAGACGAATGTGTAAACCTGCAGTAGTGAAGCTAACATTATATAAAGTCTCGACAATGCGACTTCAACGTTAACTCACTCTTTATAATATATATACCGAGTCTGTAAAGGATACTAACACTATGGCTATTGTGTTAGTAACCGATACCAACATTATTGTACCGAAAAGGTATATGGTACTAACACTATGGTTTCCGAGTCGGTACATGGTACCAACATGATGGATATCAATTTGTGCTAAAGTTCACCGAAATTGAGAATCACTACTATTTCTGAACACCTGTTACCCCAGTAAATCCATACAATCTGGCCTCGATCGATATCAGTTATCACATTTCGCGGTAAGCATGACATCATTAAATTCAATATATAGCAGTTAAATACTGTTTGTTGCGAACTAATATATATGCCAGTATATATTAGGTGTTGCGAACCTAGTAACAAATCAGTACAGTTGTGACCAGAAGGATAAACCAAAGAAAGCATAGACGGAATGTATAATTTCATGCACATTCGTTTCGTGCTTAATGGCGACTCATCAGTAGGAGCCAGTATTACGCCCGTTAACCACTATATATTTGGGTGAGGAATATGGGATAATAGGACGATACATTCCTCACCCAAATATATAGTGGTTAACGGGCTTGATATCGGCTCCTACTGATGAGTCGCCAGTAAGCACGAAACGAATGTGCATGAGATTATACGTTAACTCAAGTAGCTCTTCGCTAATGAGAGTTCTCTGCGGCGTTGCACACAGCCAGAAATCTTGAATAATTGTTTTTAACAATATGAGCGCCGGTGTATCTACTTTTGTAGCTTGAGTTGTTTAAGTAATTTAATACGAAAATAAACTGATAATTACAGCTTTCTTGTTACCAAATGTAGCTAATGTTAGATGAATACGACTGAAATTTTTTGCAGAAGTTGATCCACCAAGTCTTAACTGTGATAACAGGTAAACGAATTAGTTGATTAGCAGTATGACATGTTCAATCTAATCGAAGGCCTTGGATCAAATTGACCACAAAGGCCATTTTTGAGACATTTAGTTTTTTAGCCAAGAAGCGTCCGTATTTAGGAATTTTCTCGCGGAAATAACAGCAAATGTTAGATTTAATTTAGCAAAAAACAGTATTTACTTTCATGTCGGCTAGAAAATACTTAACATAAGTTTTATATTTATCTTCATACCATAGTGAAAAAATGAGTAAAAATCAAATTATCTATTATAAAAGCACATGAAATTAATAAACCTCTCGTAAGCTCATATTCAAGTGGTTATTTTTGACGAAATAGATCTACGAACGACCCGCAAAAAATCAGACCAGTAGCCTTCATAGCTGACAGGTGCCGATCACAGAAATTGATTAAAGTAGAATGTATGGTAGAAGCGAAAAACAGCACAAAGCATTTCATATCGCTATGTCGTTACACTATTTGAGGACAAACTACTAGTGGAGACATGTCCACTAGGTTTAGTATTCCAATCACGCAGCGACATTATGACATGCTAAAATAAGATTACCTAAACAAGCGTAATAGTTCAACCAGAATAAATTTACCTACTTACAACAAACCCTTAAACATTGCCTTCCATAGCCGATAAAAGAGTCGTTAATGAAGTCGTTCAAAAATAATAAATTTTATCAGAGAATAATAAAACGAAGCGACAGTTTACCAGGGCTCGATCGTCAGAGTCCTCTGAGGCGTTGCTTACAATAGTGCAACCATCTTCGTCCTCTTCATGCAGCGCACTAGTTGAAGTTGTTACTGTGGTTAAAGTTGCAGTCTTTTGTACCTGACCACTGGGATGTGTCACAGAAGGCTGTAGCATCTCAACTAGATGGTCTTCCCGTTTTGAAGATCTGTCTCTTGACACTGCCATGTCCGCGGTTCCACTACCACTGGAGGGTACGTGGATAATGGGTGCAGCTGGTATGTGGAGACTTTTCGACTCAGAGCTCCATCTTTCCACTGGCAAATTATGTTTTTGTGCATTAATTGTCAGCTTTGAAGTTTGGTCAACCATATTGACGAAGGCAGTGTGATTTCTGAAATCGGTTGTAAACAATCCGGGAAAATAATCATGATGTAATCTACCGAAATTTTATTAAGAATATGTGCGAGAAATAATATTTAAGAGCAGCAAATCTGATTAGTATACATTCAATTGAAGACAAAAAATGAGTCCACAGAGATAAATATGAAATATATCATTTAACAGTCAAATAAATTTATTAAATAAACAAGAGTAACATAAATAGAAAACATGAGATATACGGACGGTACACAAATATATCAGAAATAACTATATCTTTCAACTAGCTGTTATACTAAATCAGAGTTTCGCGCATAAAAGTGTTTCTTCGTAAATCAGTATACAGTTCGGAGCGACAAAATGATTGGAATCGCGAATAATTGTGACTGGTAATGAAAACACTGGACTACCTATGATGTGTTTTTAATTATTCACAAGTCTTGCCTTTTAAGCCTGGCAAATAGCGCGTTTAAACGACATTACCAGGCAGCACATCAGCGAATGTTGTCATCGTTCTCAAACGAGGTGCAACAACGATTGCCAACCTAGGAGTTGCCAGATAGACTTAATCGGTTCTTCAATTGTGGCTCTCATTAATGTCTTCTGACACCAGGTAGACAGTTACCTGAATTAAACTAATCAAACTCAGTGGTTCACAAAGCTATCCAGGTGGTGACAGCTATTGAAGGTTAGCTAAGGTGTCTAAGCATGTTCGAGAAATAGACAGGTGATATGGTAAGAGGCTGCTGAGAACACGCATACAAATATATATATTAAGATAATTGATGCTATCCTCTCTATTTAGTCAGGACGAAAAGTTTTAAATTGATTTATTGGTTATGGACAGTCACGATTTCGAAGCCTTAACGATTGTCACAACAAAATGCTGTAGAATCAAAAATTCTTCATTGAATATTCTTTCTTCTTTACTTTAGATAAGGAACTCCTCTCACTTATTAGACTAATTAAACTAAGGCGTTCTATATTCCTTGGAACTTGAGTGTAAGCTCTGGCTTAGTCTCACTCTCATCAGCATCAGAAATAGCCGCGGTCTTATCATCATCATAATTATCATCCTAATCATTATCGTCATCATAATCCCCAGCATCTTTGTCATCAACTTCAGCGTTGGACATATTATACAAAGGCGTTGCATATTATCCTGAATATAGTTCCATGTTCTGAATTAGTCACTTAATTATCATCAATACCATCATCGTAAAAATTCTCATTATCACCACGATTAGCGCTCGGTCTATTCTATTATGGTGTTTGATAGACTATTTGAACAAAATTGTATACTCTGACACTGTCCCATCACCATTGTCGTCACAATCATCATGATCAAGAACACCAACATCATCAATATTATCGTAATTACCATCATCCTCGTCCTCCTCCTTCTCATCATCACTATCATCATTGGTCACATTTATTAATGCATTTGATATTCATTTGCGTATGAATGTATATTTTTATATAATCTCATCATCCTCATCGTCGAAACCATCATCATGATCCTCGTTGTCATCTTCATCGTCAGGGTTCTCGACCTCATCTACACCGACCACATCTACCAAGGTCATCGATATACCCTACAAGATGAACGTGTACTTTAAATTAGTCACATCATCATTGTCCTCATCATCTTCACCATCATCATCATCATTGGCTCTATTGTAATAAGGCGTTTGATATTAGCTTGAGCATAAATGTATAATTAGATTTAGTCCCACCATCATCGTCATCCTAATTATCATTTTCATCGCCGCTATCGTAATAATTCTCACCAGCTTCATCAAAATCAGCGTTGGTTGTAAACTAAAAAGGTTTTTCGTTTTTTCTTGAGCAGGTGTGTAAAATTTGACTTAGTTCCATCACTATCGCAATTATAATAATCATTGTCAACGTCATAATCGTCCTCCTCGTCCTCATCATTGACCCCATACTACTAAGGTGTGAAATTCTCTTGAGCATAGCATCACAATTGTCAACGTCATCGTCATAAACCTCCACATCAGCATTATAATTAGCCAAATCTACTAAAGTCTTTCATATTCCGGTACACCTGAGTGCATATTTTGACTTAATCCTACTATAATCCTAATCCTTATCCTCATCATTATCATTATCATTATCGTTACCATCATGACCACTTGCATTATCACCGTCATCGTCGTAATTCTCATCATCATCATCATCATCATCATCATCATCGTTGTCGTCATCATCAACATAACCATCATAAACCACATAATCGTCAACATCAGCATTGACCCTATTTTAATTAGGCGTTTGATATTCACTTCTGCATGAGCGTGTACTTTTACTTAATTTCATCACAATCATTATCACGTCGAACTCCTCTTCATCATCATCATTGGCTGTATTCCGCCATTGTGTTGGATATTCTCTTGAAAATAAATGTGTAATTTAGCTAATATTTAAAAAAAATTAATCTTCTATTTGCTAAATACCCAAGAAATTAACTCACGATTGCTGGCTTAATTTAAATAATCATTTAACCACCGACGCATTTATTTCGTTTAGTCACGTATACATTTGTTGTTATTTTTTCACCTCCTAACAATCACCAGTCCTCAATATCTTCCTTTTCTCTATTTCTCTCTCCTTCGCGCGTAAAGTTGCACGTGCTATTCTGGTATTTGTCCTGTTTCTTATTATATATATGAGTACATTTTTTGATTAATTAAAAAAATAATTATTTGACATATTTTGCATTAAATAGCATGAATAAAGTCTGCAACTGCAAATACCAAATATTAGTGATTTGGAATAATAGTGAATATATGGCAAACTTCATAAGTAATTTAATGAGCGAACTCCAATTTAAGATTGGAAGGAAATCCTCGAATAAAGTACCCTTGCTGGATGACAAATTAATTAGAACCGATCAGAAATTAGAAAGGTATTAATAGGAAAGATACTTACGCTGGGACCCTTCTTAGTTTAAAATCAACTCATCTGCATGAGACAAAAATTGGTACCTTAAATTCACTGAAAATAAGAAGCCTTAGCAGAGCATATTTAAAACATATGGGGTTAGAACTAAACAGACTGAGAGAAATACTTAGTGCTATTTGTTGCTACTGTAAGTTAGTAGAACAAAACATTATGGATGTCTTAAGTAAACATAATTCTAAGACGCAGTACGTAAGATCTGCCAGAGCAAAGTAGGATCGTTGTGTCATGGTACTATCGGACTCAATAACATTTAAACACAATATACAAACCGTGCTTGGCAGTAAACTTCCTAATTAAAAAGAGACAATTAATCATTAGATTCACCAAGTTTATGAGATTCCGTGCAAGGACCGTAATTTAAAGTATGAGAGTGAAAACGCGCATCAAATCAAACTCAGAAGTGACCACAACGGAATTTACGTAAGGGTATGCTAAAAGATCAGATTTTGCACGTCATTCCGTGGAGAAAAGACAAACCAACAAATGGGACGAATGTATAAACTAGTGATACGTAGTCGTAAGAGAACAATGGGATTGACTAGAGTAATCATTATGAATGAAATCACCCGAATCAAATTGAAACACAGTACAAATTGTAGAAAGCGACGATTGCACGAATCAGAATCGGAAACTAGTTCCAGAGAAAGATTAAGATTATATTACATTTGGCTTTGTAAATTTAAATTTGTTAATAAATTATTTACTGTAGTATCTTTTAAAATAAATTTCTTGTCTATTGTTATGTTATTTTATCTATTGTATTATGACTGTCATTGATTTTAACACTTATTAATGGAATTTTATCTTAATTATCACCTCTTGCAATGACCCTTTTTGCGCTAGGTAATTTCTTAATACTTTGACAGATCTTCATTTACTTTAAATTTATATCTCAAGTAAAATTATTATTTCACTAACACATGGATCATTTTCTCTAGTATGCTTTTAAAACTGGTGTATTTATGCTCCACTTCAAAGCCACTGAGGGCACATTTCACTATGACTATCCATACAGTAAGAATAAAAACAATTAATCGGATGCGCGCAAAGAGTAAATTACCATTCAGCTTCTATAGTTTCACTGAGATGGATGTACACATATAATTATAATTATACGAATATTTAGCCAGTATAGGCACACAAATATACGCGACGCCCGTGTATCTAGTGAAATCTGCTTAATCAAAGATAAGAATGAAGCGATTTAAATGAAATTTAATATTTTCTTTATTCTAGTTATATATTCTTCGTTCTGGAGAACTCTATATATATATATATATATATATATATATATATATATATATATATATATATATATAATTGTTAGTTAGTTTTTACGTATCTAGTAACGAAAAGGATCAAATAGCACCATAATGAAATATCAAACTCAGCATGAAGAAAAGTTAAAATATCATGTTAACACGCGGTTCGTGATTACTGGAGACTCATCATTAGAAGCCAGTACTAGGCTTCATACCACATATATAGTAGGTATATGGCGTAGTACTGGAACCTAATGATTATTCCTCAGTAAGCACGAACCGCGTGTGTACGTGGGTTAATATATTTGGCTCATGCTGACCTTTTTAGATCTTTCTAATTCTATTGAAACTAATTTAGTACTAGGTACGCAATACCTAATACGCAGTTAACAGTATTAGCTTGTTGTAAACTCTGTGAAGAGCTGTAGATTGAAGAAAGAATCCGAAAGTGAGTTTAGAAAATTCTCAATTGCAAAAGGAATTGGGTACAATTACGTATTATTTACCTGATTTTCAGTACGCAATCCGAAAATCAGGTAATCTATTCCCTGTCGCGCAACATGTTTTTTAAAGCAATTACGTATTATTCAGAACAAGGATTAGGTAATAAAATGCATGTTAAATGCAAAAATTAAGGAATAAACTCCAATAATAGAAAAGTCCAATATTGTTTATTTTTACACATGAAATAGCTGCTCTAAATTTTATTAATATATAGAACTGCGCAATTAATGAAGAAGCAAACCGAAAAATACATTAACTTCGCAATAGCTTAAAAAACCACAAAACAAGCCAGGCGGAATTTACGCCTGTTTTTAAAAGCAAGTTCTGAGATAGAACTGGCAATTGCACAAGCCGTAAGTTACGATATATTACCTCCACAGTTAAATAGAGAAACATTTTTACCTTAGTTGAATATACAAAAATGATTAGTTTGCGTTTATCTGTTTATATGTTTTTTTGCTTCTTCTTTATTGTTGCATAATGTAAACCAGCCATCAAACTTGGTCCTCCTTTGTCATGCTACATTTACTATATAAAGAGCCAGACTTATCTGTCAAGATATGGTCAGAGAAACAATTTATTTATCATGGTATATAAATGTGCTGATATAATGAAGTTGCGCATGTATATACTACTTTTTCTAAATTTAAATGACTAATTTTGGCATAAGTATGACAATACTCAAATTAGCAAGGTAATAGAGATTAGTAGAACAGTAAATATAGTCCTCTGATAGGCTACTAATTTAGTCTATTATTTAGAGCTACATTGTTTTAATGGTAGCATTGCTCTAATCAACCTTATTATTGTGCAAGTTTATTCACTGAGGATTTGTAAGTATTGATGATCAAATTTTATACGGTTATTTTTACTATGATTTATGTGACAGAAATTTTAGGTCTATAAATATATATATATATATATATATATATATATATATATATATATATATATAAGCTTAGGTACTCATTAAGAAAGAGGAATTGTCCTCGTAAGAATTGAAAATAGAAAATTAATATTTATTTTATTTGCTATTAATTATTCAGTTGGCAAACCTGTTTAATCCGTTCCAAAAGATAACTTTATCATATTTAGTTTAACCATTAATTAATATTTAAATTATTGGCACAATTAAAGTATGGATGAAAAGCATTTTAATAATTGCACGCTACGCATGTTATAGAGACAATTTTGAACAGCTACCAGGAATTTTAAGAATTATTTGATATATTAATAATTCAGAATTAGTGACTTCAAAAATAACATTACATGGTGTATTTAGACGGACACTCTCTTGTGATAATTATTCGAAGTTTATGCTTAGTTATATGGCATCGAATCGAGCTCAGTGGCGATCTTGTTGCAGATGCGTAGTAGAATCATCTTCGTAATTTTCTTTTCTTAGTAGGGTAATGTGAGCTGCGAGGTTTGGTCTATTTATGGCGTGATACAGTGAAATCCGCAAGAAAGCTGTATTGCTGATGTTGCCTTGCCCGAATGCTAACTTGGTTATAATGGTGTTGTGGAGAGGTTTAGTTGCCTCATTTCTGTGAGTTATTCTAATAAATATACTCATAGTAACTAGGTATTCCTTCTCTCTCTCTCTCTTTCTCGTAAATCTCAATAATATTTTCTCTGATATATTATTTCTGTTTTCATTTATATATTTTGTCTCCACTCCTTTTCGTTACATGGCAGTGAAACAGTCACTTTTGTATGGCTGGACATGATGATGATGATGATGGTGATGATGATGATGATGATGATGATAAGTTTATGCTGAAAGTACGTATTACGAATTGTCTTTTGAAATCTCAATGGAAGTTCCGATGCAAGAAACCACGCTGTTTGGTATCAAGAATTGCAGAGATCGTAGAACTCCGCGCACACACGACTCGCCATTTCAATGCATTTCAAAGTTGCGATCTTGATATAAACACCTGACACATTAAGAACATGCATTTGTCAGTATAAACTAGGAATTTTACAGTGTAGAAAAGGCAATTCATCCAGTAGACAGGTTTCGTCCTCATTAGGAACTCAGCACCTACTGGATAGGATTTGCCACACAACATAAAATTGTTTGTAGTGTGCGGCAGGGTGGCTCAGTCGTTAGAGCACCAGATTCTGAAGCAAACGTGTCCAGGTTCGAGCTCTGTTCGCGGCAAATTCTGGCTAGTACCTGATGAGTTAACAATAAGGACGAAACTGGGCTACTGGACGAATTGTCATTTCGACACCATACCATTCGTAGTTTATGCAGACAAATGGGTCACGTGTTTATGTCAAGATCACAACCAATGTTCTTTTAATTATATTTATTTAAAGAAAGATGGATCCAGACTTTCCCACTGACCAATGACAACAAGAATCTATCTATTAAAATCCATGCCACTTTACGAAGGATTTAATTCCATAAGTTTGATGACAGTAATCAAAATATGAAATTTTCAGTATAGTTAACATGTCTATTAAAATGCATTGTAAAGACACATTTACTCCCATATTTACAGCCGAACGCAACTGCATGTTGCAAAAAATGTCATAAATAGAGCTCAATGTCAACGAAGCATGACAACATAGGATATTCAGGCAAGTGATAAAGAGCTGTATAATGTGAAGATATATAAAAATAATTAAAATAATTTCGTAACATATATGCATTGCAGACCAGTTACAGAATGTAATGGAAAGAATTATTAATTCTAATATGACTGAACAACGGATGGTATATAGGATCAAAGGTCTATACTTTGGCCATGATTTTATGTCTTGAAATATTGTCGCATCCTTCGAGTGGAAAAAAGAATCTCTTCGTGCTATAAAAATTCTAAGGGTAGGCGCCTCCGGCAGCACGCTATAACCATAGTCTAGCTCTTGGCCTGCACTTGGCGGACATGTTCATGCTAACGGAAGGAGCGAAGTAATTAATTAGCGACTTAAAAAACAGATAATCCAAATGTACAATACTCGTCAGCCTTGGATAGTATACAATCTTAGAGATATAAAATTCCAAACATAACTCTTCAACCACCTATATATACAAAGATGACACCTGCATACATTCAATTTATATTACCTTGCAGGTCATAGCTGGCTGTGTAAAGGACAACTGTGCAGCAGCACATGCAAGGACGACAGGTACAGGGTTCATCGCTCGCACAATATTTCCAAGAATTCTAAACACTACATGCAACATTTTGGGTAAATTACACAAGCTAGCTGAAGGAAAGTAAATTAACCAGGCAGAGAATAAGAAAGAAAATTAAAAGCTATTGATTCATCTCTCATGAAAAATCCTCAATGGTAGCAGGAATAGAATTCATAACTATTTTTTCAAAGCCATATAGCTCATCCAAAACACGACAAACTGTCCATAACTGAAATAACAGGAAAGTGAACTAACGATAGGGTTTAAGTATGCAAATGTTCATTTCAATACATTTTTTCCATGTAGTGTGGTGTCTGTTCAATGATAACAGATTGAGAATGGTTATTTAGAACTTCGGGTCTAAATGGATGCTACGTGAGCTCTACCGAAAAGAAAAATGAGTAACCGAATTAAATTATAAAGTAAGCAACTGAAAATTGTATGAAGTGTGCGGCAGGGTGGCTCAGGGGTTAAAGCACAAGATTCTACTAGACATCTACCAGAAGATCGCCACTGAGCTCGATTCGATGTCATATCGTGAAAAGTTTCTAAACAAGAACTATGATGCGCACCTGGGCCCAACCATAGCAGACGAGTGGGTACTGTACTACCCGATTTCGATGTAAGTGACTTAAACTGTTTCTGCCATGTCAAAATCTGCCAACCTTCTTTCTTACGCCAATCTGGTGCTGGATGAGAGAACATAGCTCTTCTCGTCAATCGAATTGATGGTATACGCAAAACGTGACCAAGCCAACGAATTTGATGGAGCCTTATTTGGTTTTATAACGTAGATCAGTTAACAATTTCTCTTAGTTTATACTGACAAATGTATGTACTTAATGGGTCAGGTGTTCAAATCAAGATCACAACCTTGATTATAGAAATTGTTATCATCTCCCGAATGTTCGTTTAATTATATGAATGTTCATTTCAATACAAGGTCTCCATGTATCGTGGTGTCTGTTTAAAAATGGCAGATTGGGAATGGTTAGTTCGAATTTCAGTTCTATTTTTCGTATAACCATGTAATAGTAGGATAGCCAGAATGCACTTAGCAACAACGATGCCCGGAAAGAGCGCACGTGTGACCGGTGGTGTTGAGAGGCCGAATTAGATAGAATGAAGTTTGACAGTGCGGATTGGTCATATAATATACACAGGTATACATACACAAAAATACATACATGCACACTTGCATAGATACGATTAATCTGCAAATAAGTATATATATATATATATATATATATATATATATATATATATATATATATATATATACCAGCTTTGCAGATAACATAGATTATGGCTCAACTGCACTGTCTATTGTACGGACATCTCCAGCCAAAAAGCAGACAGATATAAACACGACTCACTATATATATGTATATATAATTGCCAGTTTGTGACTCTAACCATAACAGATGTGCCCAGGTTCGAGTCCTGTCCTCGGCAAATTCTGGCCAGTACATGATGAGTTCCCAATAAGGACGAAACCGGTCTACTGGATGAATTGCCTTTTCTACACTATACAATTCTTAGTTTATACTGACATATGTAAGTAATAAATGGGTCAGGTGTTTATATCAAGACAGCAACCTTGATTATAATAATTTTTATCACCACCCGCGCAACCAATGTTCGTTTAATTATATAAATGTTAATTTCTAAACCACTTTCCCATTTAGTGTGGGGTCTGTTCAGTAATGACAGATTGTGGATGGTTAGTTGGAACTTTGGATCTAAATGGATGCCATATGAGCTCCACCTAAAGGAATCTGGTGCTCTAACTATTAAACCACCCTGCCGTGGCAAATTCTGGCCAGTACATGATGAGTTCCCAATAAGGATGAAACCGGTCTACTGGATGAATTGCCTTTTCTACACTCTACAAAGTTAAGTTTATGCTGATAAATTAATACATATAATGGGACTGGTATTTATATCAAGATCGCAAACGTGATTTAACTAATTTTATTACCGCCCGCGAAACCAATGATTGGTAAAGCAGATGGATGGCAGAAAATTATACAAATAGACAAACAGTTGAAATAAAAATGCAGAAAAATTAATTGCAAGTTCATTAAATCCTATGAAAACAATAAGTAAACATGAGTTAAGCGATACTCACCCAGGGATGTGGGTCGCTGAATCGTCGTCATGTTTGGCAATCATAGCACTGCTCGTTGTTTGATCATTTTCTACACCACTGTCTCCAGCACTCGTTTGACCAACAGTGGTGGCTGCGCTCGCATGACTGGAAGCCATTTCTTTCGCTTCTGTGTTGGTATCCAGCTTATTTGTGTTAGTCTTCTTGTTAGACCCAGAGGTGGAACCACCACCAAAACCGAAAAAAGTGCGTCTTGACTTCTTTTGATCACTGCGAGAATTATTGCCCTCCTAAGAATTATTGTTTGGACGAAGACGTGAAAAATATAGCGTGAAACTTTAACGTAGGCACCAATTATAACGTTTGTAGGATTAAACATAAATATTTTTCTATAGACGTCAACAAATACTGACCCGACAGCACATAAACATCCAGCCTGGTGCGTGGTGGAATCTATTCAGTCTCATAGCTAGTGGCATCGGAAACATTACCTGTACTTATTGTATACAATTATCATTTTACTAAAACTAGCATTTCACGCGATGATCCAGTCGATTCTGTCTTTGTTTGCTCCTTTTAGTATTGCAAAAACGAAAATATCTAAGAAAAGAGGTACTTGATTTTCGATGTCGCTCCATTTGTACTAAAGTAAGATTCTCACTAGCATATATGCAATGGACTCCAAGTTGCGTATAGTGATCATCGAGTGACAGAGTCAATTTCTCGTATCTTTTGTAATAGACTTTCAATAAATTCAGGAGCTTTTATAACATTAAACGATAATTTATTGCGCGGACGGTGGTAAAATTTATTTGAATAATGTTTGCGAGCTTGATATAAACACCAATCCCATTATGAACATGAATTTGACAGTATAAAATAAGCATCGTATAGTGTAGGAAAGGCAATTTATCCAGCAGATCGGTTCCGTCCTTATTGGGAGATTTTCACGTAATGCCCAATTTTGCTGCAAATAGGTCTCGAACAACTGTGAACGCCTGCTTCGGAGTCTGTTGCTCTAGCCACTGAGTAACCTTACCGCACGCCAAAAACAATCTTCCATCGTGTAATAACTTTTGGTCAGCCTTTCCTTCAGGTGGAGCCTATATGGCATCTCTTTAGAGATGACGTTTCAACTAGTTAATAATGAAAAATGAATACTTAATGGGATCATTATATATATCAAGCTCACAAACATGATTTAAATAATTTTTATCAGCACTCGCGCTGTCAATTATCTTTTTATCATAAAAATATTCAAACGACTACCACTTTCCCACGTAGTGTGGTGTCTGTTTTATAATGACAAATATTAAGTGGTTAGTTGGAACCTTAAGTCTAAACTGATGCCACATAGGCTCCAACTGAAGGAATGTTTGACCAAAAACATGAATGCAAATTTTTTTGTAGCGTGAGACAGGGTGGTTCAGTGGTTAGAGCAACAGACTTTGAAGGAGACATTCCCATGTTCGACTACTTGTCCGCGGCAAATTCTGGACAGTAGGTGAAAAGTTCCCTTTGAGAACGAAAACGGTCTGCTGGATGAATTGCCTTTTCTACACTACACTATGCTTGGTTTATACAGACAAGTGTATACTTAATTGGATTGGTGCTTATATCAAATTCACAAACAGGATCAAAATAATTACAAGAGCTGTAAGAGTTGCGTACGACATTGCTCAATAATGTTTATACTCATGCATTTGTGCAGTATGAGTAGAAACTCACAATTAATAATGTCATTTAAACTGTCAATTGTATTTAATTGGAGGAATAATTACCTTGAATGTGATTGGATGGCTTCTCGTAACCAGTCATTTTACGTCGGTCGTCAGAACGTTGCGAGTTTCGTGAAAATAAACAGTTACAGCTGCTTGGTGAGGACGGTCATAATGCCATGTTCAAAGTCACGTCAACTTCACTAAACTTTGTTATGCGAACCTATACGAGTGCAATCATAATAGACACCTAGATCGTCATGTGTTTGCCAGCAACTCCCCAGTAGTTCACAGGGCCGCCCTTAATTAAATCTAAGAGCGTGATTACGACCCTGTTTAGTACGATACACAATTAACTGGACGTAAAATCAAGATTTGTTATGACTGCACGATTACAATGCGACCACGCTAGTAAAGTGTTGTTTCTGACGTTCCACAGTTTGTTATGTTCGTACTAAAAGCATATCAATCGTTTCGTTCATCGGATCTGGAATTCGCGTCATTTATTGGTGAATTTATGCAAATTTTTTTATGATAAAACTCCACGTTGTTTTTTTAACTGTCTCATGTATTATTCCATTTCATCATAGAAAAAATATTCCTGTATCTCATTGCCTTTTGGAATCTTCGATCAATAATTTAAATTCTTATTGTTGTTCATTGATGCGTTTAATGGGCCAATGTCATCATCGCTGATTAGTTTCTTCATCATTTTGTTTCGATAGTGGAATTAAGTCTGATGCCAACGGTAGGTGTCTACGAAGCATATTAAATTTTAATGCTTTGATCTGATATACTCACATTCAAAATTGGTATTGACATCAATGCTAGTCTGCACTTTTGAGATACGATATAACATATGCATAATTTTTCGTTGGATCCGTATAGTTTGCAGTCCATCACCATTTCTGCATTAGAATTCCGTTTTCGCCTTTAAACGCTATACTGTCAGTCTTTCTCCAATCTTCACTCTCGCAGGCCGAAAAAAAGCTGAAAATTTACATTTCTTATCCATATTGCACTACGGCACCTTATAACACGAGACGCGTCTTGCACACCCTTTCTGTTTGCGTTACCTTACAGATAAACTTGGCTTTTATAATACTTCGGTCAATTTGTTCATTTTAACTGAACATTAAATTGGCATCAAACTCACATTGGTTCTCAAATGTTTGCCTAACTTCAATTATAAAAGCTCAATTTGCAGTTTAATTACGAGCATTTCGACCTCATATAGAGTATCAAGTTCAATCCAGGATGCTTTTTTGGAATTTTTAAACAATTTGTTTAATAGTATTAACTTAGGTGTCTAATGTTCGTTATCGAATTGCAATGCTGAAAGCTTGCATCCTTCATTTCATTGCATAGACGAGCATAAATGTTACCCGCTAATCTAAACCAGGCCTGCATCTTTATTTTTTATCAGCTTTATTCGATATAAAAAACTACTCTTCCAAAAATAATTGCAAAAATATTGAGTAATGTTAGCACTAAAAAACAGTACGAGCTATATCAGATTTGAATAGGCATATTAGCTAGGCATACTAACACGCAGTATTTATTTGGTCAAATAGTTGACTCTAATCTGATTAGCTGACTTTTCGTAATCGAGTCACGATAAGGAGATAGCATTCGGTAACTCAGGTTTCTATGATCGGTTGTAAGAGCTTTTGGGCAAAAGGGCTGTTGCAGCTGCATTGTAGAAATGTAACCCTCTCCTGGTCATGACGGTGCATAATGTGCATCTCTTGGTCATTGGTTCCCGCATAAGCTCGGTTAGATGAGGCTCCAGATAGCGGTGTGAATACGTGCAACCTTTTAGATGTCCACAGTACCACCTACAACTCCTGATAATGTCATTTGTTTAGCTTAGAGCCAATCACGAAAAACTGGTGATCTCACTCACATCTAGCGTGGTTATACAACCGGATTTAAAAAACAGGCGTGTATCAGTCGCTTTGCACGCGGATGATTTTAAATGCATAGAGAAATTTACTGATAGCGCACGCAATATAGAGATTAAAAATGTTCAGGTCAGACGTGAAAAAACGTTAGGAAATTTTGGCATTGATAGACAACACAGTTAAGACTAATCCTGCTAGAACTAATCAAGTGATACATGTTTCTAAAATAAAACTTTATGAGAATCGGCAGGGAATGCTTAATAGTGGTCTGAGTACAGCTATCCAAATTGAGAAATCACCAAAAAGTGAGGTAATTACTAAGGCTGTTTCAACAGCACAATTCCTCGCAGACAAGGATAAGTCTAGGTTTGAATTAGACATAGCCTCAGCTGTGTTAACGCACGAAGAGGAAAAATATAAACAGAAATATGAAATAAAAAGTCTCAGGAAGGAGTTAATAGCATACAGTGCGATATGTTTGTAAGCTGACAAACAAGAGCGACGGTTCTGATGAGTCAAATTGATTATCCAGATAAAATGTATGAACAACTAGACAATATAGAGGTATACGCTAAAATTCATAAAGATCCTACGGATACGTTACAATGAGAATTTAAATTATTGGCAAATAGCATGATTGCTACGGGTGAATTAGATCAAACGCATGGTAACGCTCTCATACAAAGAGATACAGTTGCGCCCAGATACATAAACGAGGCAATCATTTGATAATTATTGTCAATGTTCAACACTCCCCAACATATAAAATGTCTAAGTTTCTATGTCATAGAATAAGGAAATATTCGTACTTCTTAGACCATACCAAACGATAGATTGGCAAGGTTTGATGTGGTTTCAATGTACACCAATATACCAGTAACCAAAACACTGGACAGTTTTCAGTGATTCCTGGTTGATCATTCTTCGATATTAGAAGGAAGATGACGATGATACATGTCATGGAGATGATGAACATATGCATGTCCTTCGCTCATTTTACATTTAGGGATGAATTTTATAGGCAGATTAGAGGTGCTCCAATGGGACAACTACTGTCAATTCCAGTAGCTAATATCTTCATGCATTAAATTGAGAAAAGCATCTTAAATATAACACCTATAAATCTAAAATTTTATGTACGATATTTGGATGATATATTAGTTATTTGGAATCACGGGGAGGATCAACTGATAAATTTCTTAAAATTAGCATATCAGGCGAGCGAACTGAAATTTACGATTGAAAATGAATCATGTGGCGAATTACCATTTCTGGATTTCAAGTTAATTAGAAGTGGTACAAAATTAGAACGGGCTATATATATATATATATATATATATATATATATATATATATATATATATATATATATATATATATAGGAAAGATACTTACTCAGGTATCCTTCTTAATTTCAATTCAAATCATCCATATAGAATGGAAATCTGCATCATAAAATCGATGACAATCTAGAAGCTTAAAATTAACCAATACAAAACATGGAGATTGAATTAGGTAGACTGCGAGAAATATTCAGTGCTAATGGGTACCTTCTAAGCTAATTGAAGCAGGTGAAGTCAAATAAAACCAAAGAGGATCGGAGGGTCATGGTAATACTTGACTCCAAACAAAGTAGTAAATAAAAATGGTAGCATTGAAATACTATATACGTACTATTTTTAATAAACCCTCACCCTAGGTATCAAACTTCCCAACCAAAAGGAGAAAATAGAACCGTTAGACACATCAGGGATATATGAAATTCCATGTAACGACTGTAACGTGATGTATGTGGGTGAAACCATGCGCTCAATTAAGGTAAGAAGAGGGGAACATAAAACCGCATGCAAGTATGACCATGTCATACAGTAGAGACAGGACACAATTCATTGGGATGGTTCCAAATGCATATCAATGTATGCTCGCAATAGATGGACAAGATTGATTAGATAATCTATCGAAATTAAATCGAGAAATGGCATAGTGAATGAAACAGCCGTAGTGAAATCACTAGATCCAATTATGAATACATTAAATAGTGCTAGGAAGCGAAGGATGCACGAATCAGAATCAGAAACTCGCTCAAGTAAAATAATAAGAACACTGGATTGCTAGTAATTTACAG
Organism: Eudiplozoon nipponicum; assembly: GCA_029291075.1. NCBI lineage: Eukaryota > Metazoa > Platyhelminthes > Monogenea > Mazocraeidea > Diplozoidae > Eudiplozoon > Eudiplozoon nipponicum. The sequence continues at coordinate 151,600 of JAQBSW010000153.1, read as the reverse complement.
AGGGCATGTGGGAGGGGGTGAGTAATTCAATATATCTTAATATATTTTCGGACTACCTTATAATTTCATCCTTGATTACTCGTTATCTTATTATATCTATTATGTTAGGTTCTGTTGGTAGTGTAGCACCCTTTGACAAACATTTACGTTTGTATGAGAGGAAAAAAGGCAATTTCTTTGCACTATTACTATTATCTTTCTTCAGCAGGCAACTTTCAAGTTGCTTTTATGACCCCTTTTTATTTTGACGTTCTGTCCTGCGGAAACACTTTATCCTTGTCGAATTTAATTTTACTAACTCTTAATTATTTAATGTGAAAATTTTGCAACCGGGTATTCATAGTATCTCGCATCTCCTTACCGGGATACCACTCGTAATTACTTTATGTAAGCAAGAAAGCGCAAAAATAGATCTGACTTGTGGAAAAAGAAATTGACATCTATCATTTTAGTTTCACTTGAGTGTACCGCTAGTTATATGTAAAAGATTATTTCTCATTCTTTAACAAAAGCCCACGCACATACACACATACACAGGCGTTGCATACGCTTGTCTAATGAATCGTCATATATTGTCAAATCGCTGTAATATTTCTGAAAAAGAAAACTACTGGAACAATGAAAGCTGCGTTAGTCAAAACGCAGATCAGGTAAAATCGCTGTAATTTCACTCGGATGAGTGTACACGTGCAGTAACTGATTGCTCTTCAATCCAAAACGAACGAGAATACATACACACGTATATCTAGTGAGTAGTCAGTATTTGTTATTAAATCATTGTAATTTCATTTCGATGAGTGTAAACATACACAAATGAATTTAACATACACTTACCTAGTGAAAAGACAGTTATGCTTAATAGATTTAGCAATAAGTATACATTGGACAGTTTATACTAAATATTCCTCTTGACAAATTGATTTCCAAGTTACTTTTTAATCAAGGTTGTGAACTTGATATAAACACCTGACCCATTATGTACATAGATTTATAAGTATAAACTAGGTTTTGTATATTGTGGAAAAGGCAATTCATCCAGTAGATGGCTCAGTGGTTAGAGCACCAGATTCCGAAGCAGACGGGCCCAGGTTCGAGTCCTGTTCGCGGCAAATTCCTGGCAGTACGTGATGAGTTCCCAATAAGGACGAAACCAGTCTACTGGATGAATTCCCTTTTCCAGTCTGTACAAAACCTAGTTTATACTGCCAAATGTATGTACCTAATGGGTCAGGTGATTATATCAAGTTCGCAACCTTGACTAAAAAGTAATTGCTATCATCGCCCGCGCAACCAATGTTCGTTTAATTATATGATTGTCAAGTTGTTTGTGGGAAGTGCTTTCTATTGAAAAAGGCTTCCGAAAGCGAAAGTCGAAATATCTCGATAAATCAGGTGTACAGTGGAAGCAAACACCTTGTTCCTCTAAACAAGGAAAAGGTATTTACATCAGTCGCTTTACAAATCAAATAAAATTAAGGCACGTATCATGCAAATGTTGGACGATGACCTCGTCAACAGTTAAAATTATTTGTAGATGATATTTGGCAGAAGACCACCTGCACATCTTGCGTACCATGCTGCCAAAGCGACTCTGGAGAATTTTTAAAACCGTAGAAAGTATATAATAACAATTTCGTTATCAGAAACTATTATTCGTGATGCCAGTTACCTAATCATACCGCATCGTTTCCTCGCGGTTCAGGGTTGGCAAATGTTGAGGGCATCTTCGTCAGACAGGGTTCAGTGGCGAGGCATAATTCATTATGATTCACAAGCCGCTGTTTGAACTATTTGTACCACACAGAATAATTGCGGCATTTATGTTTTCCATAAGAGTGTTATAGAATATAAGAAAGGAAAATCTAACTTGTTTAAATGCATTGTACTGGTATGACCATATTGCTGAGGAGATTCATATCTCATGGTTTCGGCCTATATCTAATTATAGTTAAAGACAAAAACTAAAAAAACATGTGAATTTAAACAAAATAAAGTAGCATTAACAATTATGTTTCACTTACATTCAACTTATCTGATTTATGTTCTGTGTTGATGACACCATCATCTGCAAGCGCATCAGGACCAGCTAATGCCTTTCTCCCCGGCATAAATTTCCCTGATTTAAAGAACTGACGATCTTTTCCAGCTGACGCTTTTGCCGTTTTCTCAGCTAACGACGCGGATCCTCCACGAGCCTTCATATCTTCCGATTGTTTTTTACCTAACGGTATTGTTCTCCCCTCAGATTCATGAGAAGATAAAAAATTAATAGTAGCTGGAGCAAGAGAAACGTCAGAGGCATAACTTTTGACCGAATTTTGTGTCTCCTCTGACTGAGGGGCTACCAACGTCGATGCATTAGCACGATGTTGAAGATTTGCCGCTGTTTGATCATCAACTACTATTTCTGAGGCTGGCAGTGATATAGGACTAATCAATGCAATAAACAAAATAGACCCATCATCATGCATAGCAACGAAAATCAGTTTTGCATAATTAAGAACATAAAAAACAAAGTGCAAAAATAACTTATATAATTAAACGATCACTGATGGCGCGGGCGAGGATAAAAAATACTTAAATCAAGGCTGCGAATTCGATATAAACACCAAACCCAATATACATAAATTTATAATTATAAACTAAGCATTGCATAATTTAAAAAAAGGCTCAGTAACTACTACAACAGATTCCCAAACAGAAGTGCCCAGGTTCGAGCTGTTCGCGGTAAAATTCTGGACAGTACTTGAAGAGTTCTCGATAAGGACGAAACCGATCTACTAGATGAATTGCCTATTCTACATTATACATCGTCTAGTTATTACAACCAAATGTAAATATAATGTGAGTGGTGTTCATACCAAGATAGCAACCTTGATTTAAATAAATAAAATAATTACTTAGTGGTCAAGTTAGCCAACAACATACATAGATTCATACATAAACTGATATCTAGCCTATACCAATAGAGAAGATTTAGCGAGGTTTCTCCACTAAACTATGCTAACCGCAGCTTTCACAGATTTTTTGCCAATTAAAGTGACTCTAGGTTAGAGAAAAATCACGATGTAGCGTGGTCAAGTGACCGATATCGTGAATAATGTTACCCAGCCTAGAGATAGTTCGCCATCCCTTCGTGCGGTTCCCGGCCGTACACAAGAATTGCCAGATGGCGTGGCAAAAAGGATTAAAGCAGCCCCGAAATTAGTGGAATCAACGCAATTAAACCGTCATTTATTGGGCAAACATTTTACTAGTCTGGAGATGTCGGCTGCAGAATTCCTATCCACATGGATATAAGCTATACAATTAAGCAATCATTGATTGCGCAAGAGGTGGAAAATATTCTTCAAAGAAAAGTTTCTATCTTGATATAAAACCAATCCAATAGTATTTAACCAATTGTGTTACATAAGAATTGTACAGCGGACATTTTTAGTCAAGTTCAACATATGCATAAACTAATATAGATGCGAGTAGCATATCGAATTTTTTCCTTATCTATGCATTGCTATTTGATCCGATCTAGTCAGTTTTACGTTGTTTTGATAATGAACATAGAAGGCTTACTTAACGACCTTGGACTGCAGGTTTCGTGAGATAGATGGCGAGATCTGAGTGGTTTGGATAATTTGCCAAAGGTAGTCGCCAATAGCATTTGATCTGAAAATAAATAGTTGAACGGTTTAAAATTATCGTGCATAGAATCTTACTATTTTTTGTATTCTGTAATATTTAAACAAATAATTGAACAAAAATTAGCAAATCACAACCTTTAAATCTATTGCTCAAAGCATAGTGTTTGGATTGGACCAGTTAATTACTCTTTAATGATAAAGTAGCTCAAATTTTTAAACATAAATGGGGCTGGCATTCGACGAGGAAAAAGGTTTCTTTATTGGAATTACTGCAAAATTTTTTGATAATATTACGCGAGTGGTATCTTCAGTGCCACTCGATCAGGAGGTAATTGCCCATTTGGCCCATTAAAGATTAAATTGGATAGGTAAATATCATTTTTACCAAAAAGAGTTTCGTCAGTAGAAGTTAAACAAAACTTTCGAGCATGGAAATGGTGACTACTTCCTAACCTAGATACATCTACGGCAGCATACGCATAAACTATGCGTAAATTCCGAACCCTGACATGTATAGACGACAGGAACGTGGAGAATTTACTAAACTTATTATTGATACTCGTGGATATGCCTACTCATGAATATATCATCATTATTAGCGTATAGAGACACATTTACACATACCTAGCACATGCGTTTGTTTTGAATTAGTGAATAAAGTTAAGACATAAAACATCCTCCCGGAGAGCGGTTAGTGCCTCACGTGCCTGTCTGTTTTACTGGTGGGTGGTGTGAAAGACTGCTTAAGTTCACGAGCTCCAGAGAAAGTAAAGAAGAAGGCAACTGAAACGCTACCTTCCTTGTTCAGGTGTAGAACACACGCTATTCCGCGCCCTGTTGAATTCATCCGCCTCTATTGGATTTTGGGTTTAGCCTAAGCCTAAGGATATTTTTTCCTTTGGCTCTCGGTATGTGAGGAGTAGTCTAGTGTGCTAGTCCGTCATTTACAGGTGGCGAACGCTACAAATGCGGGTTTCATGTTAATTGGCTCCAGACGACCAGACTTCCTTTGATTACTCCAAAACGTTTGAGGTTCAAGCTGAGAAAGTGGTAAAAGTCAATCCTTCTTCCTTATTTATTCGAGAATATTCAAATCAGAAATAGTGGCCTTTCTGTCAAGAGCCATGACTGAAGAGCTTAAATTCTCGTTATTAAAACGATAAGTTCTGCACAAGCGACCTAGTCCATAGCGTTGTGAAAGTGTAAAAACAAATTCTTACACTTTCTGATAATGATCAGGATAAAATTCTTTTAAAAGCTATTAGATGTGGCGTTTAGCCTTAAGAAGTAATTGAACACTACTGAATTCCGATGATTTACAGGCCAAGGTAGAAAAAGGCCTTGCGGATAGCGGAGCTGTAGGCAGATTAATCCTAAACAATAAACATTGACAATTTGGCATCAAGTTCCCAATATTTGTTTAACATTAATCTGATTGTTATGTACTGTCATTCAATATTAATAATGAAATCAATGATGCAAAGGATTTTATAATGAACTATGTTGCATGATGGCAGCCTGGAAAAACTGTTCATCTGTGAGCCTGTTAGGCTGACTTAATTGCTTATGTAAGCATTAATAGTGGCATTTCTAAATTTATTGAAAAAGGAGTCCGACAATGATGTTATTGCAACTAATCTGTTCGACTTCGTCGTCGGTGCAGTATTTGCTGTTTCTAATAAATAAACATTGTCAGCGGAACAATAAAAGGAGCTCCATACGATCATTAACTGGGCTCAGGAAGCGTTTATTTGGTATGGTCTAAAGCCAAATGCCACGAAATCTGTCATCATAGGCAACTGTAAGCAAAGCCTATGGTTTTGCTAAAATTTGAATTGTTACCTACGATAAACGATTTCGTTTACTTACTGTGAAGCTCAACAGACTTCTGCCGGGATTCCGACGCCTATTAACCATATACAGCTGTTTGTGGCACATCATACACACTTAATTAAAGATAAGCTTCAGAAAGCGGCGACTTGTATACCAGTATAAAGCCAAAACACCTGCTTACATCTCGTACTAGTACTGAAGTAGTTCAACATTCGAAACTAAATGATCGCGCTCAGGCCCATTTAAAACGTAGACATTTTTCAGCAGCCACGCAATGGATAAGGAAAAAATGGTTTAACGTAGCTATTGAGTTGGTAACAATGTCAAATCGTAACAACTTAAATGAATTTTACGCCCAGAGTGAACTATTAGAAGTGGTCATTCTGTCAAAGGAGGACAGGTGCCTCCATGTCATCAACCGCAGATTGTCAAGCACTACCAAAGTATTCTCAATCTGCTACCGAATGAAAACGATGTAGTTAGCGATAGTGACACCCCGATCAAGATTGATATCGTAGTTTCTAAATTTGATCAAATGTGGAACAACAAATCCTCATGAAATAAGTCTTTATTTTCAAATTACCTATGTCAGAGTGAATGGTGGTCTACAAATACCAGCACGATGTATTGTCGTAATTTGGAGGGAAGTATTCATCTCAGTTAACTGTATCAATAGTTATACATACTTCGTATTCAAATAGAATTAAAAATTGGCCTCGATCTTTACCAGTTATCGCATTTTTTCGTGCTAAGCATGACATCACACGGAGAAAAATTCAACAAATTAATATATTTGATAACGGGAAACGTTTTGACATCTAATCATAAGTTTTACATACCAATGTGCCTAGATAAGAAAGAAAAACTCAAATTATAGTTACAGCATTAGAGACCTACAATTTACAGATCACTAGTACGACAAACAATTTGATCAGTTGCACCGTTGCTGCAAAATTCTTTATATGTATGTACAGTACGTATAAAATAAACATTGCACAAATTAAAGAACGAAATTCGTCATGTTCATCGGTTTCGTCATTATTGATGCCAAAAAGTTTCCACTTAAAGGAAATGTGCCATGGTTCGAGCCCCGATCAAAGCAAATTCTAGAAAGCACGTGACGAGATTCCAAAATGGACAAAACTTGCCTACTTGATGAATTGTTCTTACTACCTTGAACAACATTTACTTTATACTGACAATGTATATATAACCAAAGTCTTGTCATTAAACTTTAACTATATATATATATATATATATATATATATATATATATATATATATATATATATATATATATATCGTAGTGACGTCTAATCATCATCAACTTGTTCCGTTATTATCGAAATGGTTTTCAGATTCGCCACGCTTAATACTTCACAAACAAGTTTTCCCGAATAATGGATGTCATGTAATTGATTGCCATTTATGTAAAATATAATGTTAATATTAATTACATGGATTTGTTCGAATACCTATTGTACAAATTAGAGAAGGAAATTCATCATGTTCTTCGGTTTCGTCATTATTGATGCCAAATAAGTTCCACTTACATGAAAGTGCAACCAGAAGCTCAATTTGGAATATTACTTAAAAAATGTGCAGTGTGTGGCAGGTAGTGACGCAGTGTTATAAGTGCTTTATGTAGAAGCAAATGTGCCACGGTTCGAGTTCCTTAGCGTTTTATGCGAAGCCTCGAGTTTGGTCTAACTGCTCAGTTACATTTAATGTTAAATGTGTAGTGGCGGAATGAGAACAAGCGTTCCAGACACGAAGGGCAAGTTTCGGCTGTTGAAGAAAACTGTGGCCACTGGCATCCGGGCAGATAGAGCTCGTCAGCCGTGGTTGACAGACTATCTAGGAGAAGAAAAACTCCAAATACAAGCCATCACTAGGAATGGGCGATCTAGTGTTCTTTTAGAGTCTACATATAACCATAAACAATACAAATTGCAATGATTACATACTTCATCGGTCGTCACGCAGTATAAAAAGGGTCGCCTTATCTGCTGAGATGTACAGGATGGATAAGCGAAATTGGGTTACTACCGGCAACCTTATCTCCGATTCTGCCTACTTTCCTTCTCCTTCTTCTTCTTCTTCTTCTCCTCAATCTAACAATAACGCTCTTTTAGATACTATGAATTTGGTTGGTGTAGATCATAGCACTGAGCCCAATATCGGCTTGCCAAATATCAAAAATAGTTTAAGTAGATTATCATTCATTAAACCTAGGATAGGTTTTAACATAGGTGCATTTTATGTGCGAACATTAAAACAACTTAGACAGAAAAGAAGCTCTTGTACGTACGTTGGATAAATTATAAATCGACGTATCTGAAACCTTAATACAGGTTGCACTATTTCTATATATACGCTATTGGCTTCGAACATCCGGTTCTACGGAGTTTTCTCAAGCCGGTAAATGGGGCGTTGGTTTTTTTCCTTAGAACACGAGCTGAAGCTTGCTAAATTGAATAAACTATTTAAATAGTCAAATACTGTTTTGTTGCGAAGAACTAATATATATGCAAGTATGTATTAGGTTTTGCGAACCTAGTAACAAATTAGTTCAGTTGTGACCAGAAGGATAAACCAAAGGCAGCATGAACGGAAAGTATAATCTCATGCACATTCGTTTCGTGCTTACTGGCGACTCATCAGTAGGAGCCGGTATTACGCCCTTTAACCACTATATATTTGGTAGAAGAATGTGGAATAATAGGACGGTACAATCTCCTAGACGAATGTGTAAACCTGTAATAGTGAAGCAACATAATCTAAAGTCAACGACAATACGACTTCAATGCTAACTCACACTATATAATATATCCGAGTCGTAAAGGATACTAACACTATGGCTATTGTGTTAGTAACTGATACCTTTTTGAAATCGATGAGTACCGGATACTAACACTATGGTTTCCGAGTCGGTACATGATACCAACCTGATGGATATAAATTTATGCTAAAGTTCACCCAAATTGAGAATTACAACAATTTCCGAACACCTGTTACTCCAGTTAAACCATACGCTCTGGCCTTCATCGATATCAGTTATCACATTTCGCGGTAAGCATGACATCATTCAATTCAATATATTACAGTTAAATACTGTTTGTTGCGAAGAGCTAATATATATGCAAGTATGTATTAGGTTTTGCGAACCTAGTAACAAATTAGTTCAGTTGTGACCAGAAGGATAAACCAGAAGGCAGCATGAACGGAAAGTATAATCTCATGCACATTCATTTCGTGCTTACTGGCGACTCATCAGTAGGAGCCGGTATTACGCTCTTTAACCACTATATATTTGGTAGAAGAATGTGGAATAATAGGACGGTACAATCTCCTAGACGAATGTGTAAACCTGTAATAGTGAAGCTAACATAATCTAAAGTCAACGACAATACGACTTCAATGCTAACTCACACTATATAATATATATACCGAGTCTGTAAAGGATACTAACACTATGGCTATTGTGTTAGTAACTGATACCTTTTTGAAATCGATGAGTACCGGATACTAACACTATGGTTTCCGAGTCGGTACATGATACCAACCTGATGGATATAAATTTAGCTAAAGTTCACCCAAATTGAGACTACAACAATTTCGAACACCTGTTACTCCAGTTAAATCCATATAGCTCTGGCCTTCATCGATATCAGTTATCACATTTCGAGGTAAGCATGACATCATTCAATTCAATATAATACAGTTAAATACTGTTTTGTTGCGAAGAACCTAATACATACTTTCATATATATTAGTTCTTCGCAACAAAACAGTATTTAACTGTAATATATTGAATTGAATGATGTCATGCTTACCGCGAAATGTGATAACTGATATCGATGAAGGCCAGAGCGTATGGTTTAACTGGAGTAACAGGTGTTCGGAAATTGTTGTAATTCTCAATTTGAGTGAACTTTAGCATAAATTTATATCCATCAGGTTGGTATCATGTACCGACTCGGAAACCATAGTGTTAGTATCCGGTACTCATCGATTTCAAAAAAGGTATCAGTTACTAACACAATAGCCATAGTGTTAGTATCCTTTACAGACTCGGTATATATATTATATAGTGTGAGTTAGCATTGAAGTCGTATTGTCGTTGACTTAAGATTATGTTAGCTTCACTATTACAGGTTTACACATTCGTCTAGGAGATTGTACCGTCCTATTATTCCACATTCTTCTACCAAATATATAGTGGTTAAAGGGCGTAATACCGGCTCCTACTGATGAGTCGCCAGTAAGCACGAAACGAATGTGCATGAGATTATACTTTCCGTTCATGCTGCCTTTGGTTTATCCTTCTGGTCACAACTGAACTAATTTGTTACTAGGTTCGCAAAACCTAATACATACTTGCATATATATTAGTTCTTCGCAACAAAACAGTATTTAACTGTAATATATTGAATTGAATGATGTCATGCTTACCGCGAAATGTGATAACTGATATCGATGAAGGCCAGAGTGTATGGTTTAACTGGAGTAACAGGTGTTCGGAAATTGTTGTAATTCTCAATTTGGGTGAACTTTAGCATAAATTTATATCCATCAGGTTGGTATCATGTACCGACTCGGAAACCATAGTGTTAGTATCCGGTACTCATCGATTTCAAAAAGGTATCAGTTACTAACACAATAGCCATAGTGTTAGTATCCTTTACAGACTCGGTATATATATTATATAGTGTGAGTTAGCATTGAAGTCGTATTGTCGTTGACTTTAGATTATGTTAGCTTCACTATTACAGGTTTACACATTCGTCTAGGAGATTGTACCGTCCTATTATTCCACATTCTTCTACCAAATATATAGTGGTTAAAGGGCGTAATACCGGCTCCTACTGATGAGTCGCCAGTAAGCACGAAACGAATGTGCATGAGATTATACTTTCCGTTCATGCTGCCTTTGGTTTATCCTTCTGGTCACAACTGAACTAATTTGTTACTAGGTTCGCAAAACCTAATACATACTTGCATATATATTAGTTCTTCGCAACAAAACAGTATTTAACTGTAATATATTGAATTGAATGATGTCATGCTTACCGCGAAATGTGATAACTGATATCGATGAAGGCCAGAGTGTATGGTTTAACTGGAGTAACAGGTGTTCGGAAATTGTTGTAATTCTCAATTTGGGTGAACTTTAGCATAAATTTATATCCATCAGGTTGGTATCATGTACCGACTCGGAAACCATAGTGTTAGTATCCGGTACTCATCGATTTCAAAAAAGGTATCAGTTACTAACACAATAGCCATAGTGTTAGTATCCTTTACAGACTCGGTATATATATTATATAGTGTGAGTTAGCATTGAAGTCGTATTGTCGTTGACTTAAGATTATGTTAGCTTCACTATTACAGGTTTACACATTCGTCTAGGAGATTGTACCGTCCTATTATTCCACATTCTTCTACCAAATATATAGTGGTTAAAGGGCGTAATACCGGCTCCTACTGATGAGTCGCCAGTAAGCACGAAACGAATGTGCATGAGATTATACTTTCCGTTCATGCTGCCTTTGGTTTATCCTTCTGGTCACAACTGAACTAATTTGTTACTAGGTTCGCAAAACCTAATACATACTATTTAAATAGTCGACTGTGTGCGGCACGTTTAAATACATCTACTGAATTCAATGTAAAAACCGTAATCAAAGTTGCCTCTTCGTTTATCTACATATGTTCCTACAGATTGCAGCAGAGACGCAAGAAAGGACACTTTAATCCGAACTAAGCTCCTTACTAAGTAGAGCACGAAGTTCATATATAGTCTTGATTATGTATGACATGAATGCTCAAGTTTGGCGCTTAAGTAGCGCAGAATTTCATTTAGGTGAATGATACACATTAAGCTCGACGCGCAACGATAATGTGGAACGGTCTTTGGATAGCTGTGCGGATTATATTTAAGTAGTACAAACTTCAGACGTAGTGTTAGGCGTTGCACCACATGACGTCCTCCAGCACCCGGACAACGGTGGACTCAAATAAATCATGCAACAATTAGTTATTGATGGCGTGGTTGCATCCAGTATTGTCGTTCATTTTGGACTACTTATGTCGATTCGAACCATGCAATTACACGTTGTAGATTCGCACTAAAGTTTTCCGGGAAAATAAATAAAAATAAACGCCAAATTGATGTAAGCAAACTCAAACAACCGTCCTTCCGTCAAAAATATGAAGATACTCTAAAGTCAAAGCTAACTGGTCTTGATGGCAAATATTCTAATTTACTTTGGACCAAGATAAGTTCCACTATGCACAATGCAGCTACTACTGTATGTGGCATTGCAGGCCCCCGTAGAAATAAACACTGACATTCTGTAAAATCTATGAATATACTCGAAACAAGATTCCAAATTCCACCTGGCTCCGCTCATAATAATTCTCGTCGCAATATAAGACGCTAACTTAAGCGCAGTCTAAAAGTCGATCTCGAATCCTTTATGACCAGAAACGGTGAAAAAATGAAAAAGCTTTCACGTCAGGTAATAATCGCTAGTTGCACCAACTTATTCGCGCAACAGGTCCGAGAAAATGAATAATGAAACTATAAATGATAGTAAAAACCACTTAATAACCGATAAAATAAATTGTTTTGATAGGTGGGCTGAACCCTTAAAAAATCAATTTTATTGGGCATCTGCTTCAGTTCAGAAACTATGCCTACCTGATAATGTATACATAATTAAAGTCTTGCCATTAAACTTCAATTAAAATATTTATATATATATATAATATATATATATATATATATATATATATATATATATATATATATTCTTATAATTAGGAAAACACAAATAACGAAGTGGATAAAGGCCATTTATTTCGTGAATACTAATCATCTCTTATACAATCATACATATTTATACATTTTGGGTTTTCAATTGATTATGCCAGTGGTAACAAATCTGACTCGTTTTTACTGCTGTTTCTTGTTTTGACTAGTTGGTGAGTGCGTATGCGTTTGTGTTTGTGTGTATGCGTGTTTGCATGTAAAGGTCATTCTCGCAGTATTGCGAAGTGATGTCTGAGATCTTGTCATTATTGTTTTGATAGCTTGAGAATTAACCATTTGTGCGCATTGTTCACTGTTACGTATACAAGTGCTGGTTAAATACAATGGGATTGGTGTTTACTTCAAGCTCGCAAACTTGATTTAAAGAGTTGTTACCACCACCCGCGCAATCAATTATTATTTAAATTGTATTTCCTATATATGTATATGTGGCGAAAGCTGCAAACAGTTAATGTTCGTGACTGCATTGAAATTGTGAAGCCGACATTTCCAGTCAAGTTCAATATATGCGAGACTGCTAGATGTGAGAGCCGCATATCTAAATTTGATTTCCATATATATTCAATGCGGTTTGATCCTCGATAGTCAGTTTGCCGTCGTACTCTGATGATGATCATGGAAGGTCGAAACGCATCAGTGCGTTGCAGCTGGCGGTAGTTTTGTTATGTTGTTCGACGACTGATTAAATACAATGGGATTGGTGTTTACTTCAAGCTCGCAAACCTGATTTAAAGAGTTATACAAGTGCTATTTTCCCCAGTATAGTTGATCGTTTCACCTCGTTGCGCAGTTTTCACGTGGTAACAACGCCAGTGTTGATTGCAGTGTTAAACGCTCACATTGTTTGGAGACTTGTCATCGTATGCGCCTCTGTTATTTCCACTTCAGTTTGTTGCCAATCCGATTGTACGTTTGTTGATTCTAGTCGAAGTGGAAATAAAAGAGGCGCATACGATGACAGAAGTCTCCAAACAATGTGAGCGTTTAGCACTGCAATGAACACTGGCGTTGTTACCACGTGAAAACTTTGCGCAACGAGGTAAACCGATCAAATATACTGGGGAAAATAGCACTTGTATATGTAACAGTGAACAATGCGCAAAAATGGTTAATTTTCAAGCTATAAAAAAATAATGACAAGATCTCAGACATCACTTCTCAATACTGCGAGAATGACTTTTACATGCAAACACGCATACACACAAACACAAACGCATACACACTCACCAACTAGTCAAAACAAGAAACAGCAGTAAAAACGATTTGTTACCACTAGCATAATCAATTGAAAACCCAAAATGTATAAATATGTATGATTGTATAAGAGATGATTAGTATTCACGAAATAAATGGCCTTTATCCACTTCGTTATTTGTGTTTTCCTAATTATAAGAATACTGTGTTAAAGTAAAAAGGAATGGACATTATAAAGATATATATATATATATATATATATATATATATATATATATATATATATATATATATATGTACAGGATAGCTTTCAATTCGTAGAAAAATTCGCGACCTAAATTTGAAAGAGAGGAAAATGGTGTCCCTCGATATAAAGTCACTCTTTACTAGCATTCCAGTAAATAAAACTATAAATATCCTATGTGAATATATACGATCATCAGGAGCGGAAACACTGATAGAAGTGGACGACATGAGAGAACTACTTCTATTATGCACATCCAACGTACAATTCGTATTCCAAGGAGTCTTCTACAGACAAATTGACGGCATAGGTATGGGTAGTCCTCTTGGACCAGTATTGGCAGACATATACATGCACCATTTAGAAACAACTGGTTTAAAACCATTTATCAATGGAGCTCATTTTTACGTGCGCTACGTTGACGATACTTTCATGGTCGTTGAAAAGGATGAAGATACAAATTCACTGCTACATCACATAAACAAGGTAGACCAGGCAATCAAGTTTACAATAGAAGAAGAAAAAGACGGATATTTATCCTTCCTAGATGTAGGAATAACGAGAGATGAAGAAGGTACTCTCTCAAGGTCAGTTCACAAGAAATCAAGCTGGACTGCACAGTATATCCATTATATGAGTAGTGTGCCAAGGGCGTACAAAAGGAACCTAATAATAAATTTGGGCACACGAATACGCAGGATTTGTTCACCGGACAACATTGAAGTAGAGCTAAATTTGCTTCGCGAAGCGTTGAGAAATAATGGCTATCCGGACTGGTTCATCGAATACAACTTGAGGCAACGCAACAAAATCGAGGCCAATTTGGAAGAAAATCAAACTCCCCAGATAGTAACGCTTAGTGTTCCCTTTGGAGGTGATCTTCCAGCGGAAATCTTCAAACGAAAAGTAATTCGAGCGACAAAAGCACAGTTTCCATCAATACAGGTGAGAGTGGTGTTCAACACAACAAAACTGATGCGCACGAATGAAAAAGATAGCCTCTCTGTGACGTCAACACCTTTGTCTGTATACAAATTTCAATGTACCTGCAACGCTCAGTACATCGGCAGATCAAAAAAGAGGCTCGAAACTAGAATAAATCAGCATCTCCCTCAAAAACTATTAAAGAGGGGTGCAGCTCCTGCACAAAAATCAGCAATTTGCGAACATGTACTACTCACAGGTCATGCTGTTAGTAGTAACAATTTTTCAGTTCTCTACAAGGCAAAAACAGAGAAAATGCTTCTGGCTTTTGAAGCTATTGCAATTAATAAGCTGAAGCCCTGCTTAAACGTGCAGAAAATAATTCAAAAAGAAATTAAATTGGACTGGAACAAAGACATAACCGACATGCCTTTAAAAATAGCCAACGCTTCGCAAAATACGACACATACATCAATTACGGACGCAATTACAATGAAAGCGATGACACACCAAATGACGTTACGCAAAAGGAGTGGTCTAAATTGCACAAAAGTAGTGGTCTAAATTGCGCAAAGCAAAGGTCAGCATAACGAAGAGGAGATTTGGTTACAACACATGTACAGTGGGATTTGGATGAACGAACATACTAACGAATCCAGAACATTGACTGTAGATACTGGTAGAAATAAGATTTATTAATAAATGTTATTCCATGGAGTACGTTGATTTGTTCTTACATATATATATATATATATATATATATATATATATATATATATATATATATATATATATATCGTAGTGACGTATCATCATCCGCTTGTTCCATTATCGAAATCATTTTCAGGTTCTCCATGCTTAACACCTCAAAAACAAGTGTTCCCTAACAATGGATGTCATGTAATGGATTGCCACATATGTAAAATATAATATATGAATTATATGGATATGTTCGAATATCTATTATCTACAGAAGAACTACAATGAATTACATGCAATATACGCGATAATAGAGCGCAAGTTAATGGCTTTGCATCCAAGCAAGTGAACATTACTCAACATCAAGTTTTTTCGTCTTGAAAGAGAACAATCGCGTATTAAGCAGTAACAAAGCATAGCAACCCCGTTTGCAGTAATCATATAATTTCCAGTGTCGTGCTTCATCTCTCTTTGTTCGTCAGTGAGAGCCCAACGGATAACAGGCAAATGGAGATCAATCCGCAATGGATAGGATTGAAATGTAACCAATAGGCTTTCCGACTGCGGCAATTACGACACTACTCATGAATGAAGATATTTTCATGACTGAACATTGGTGACTAGGAATGATACATGTTAGTATAACACAGCTGGCTAAGCACATTCATCAGAACAGACTACTGTATAAAATGGAGTAGCATAGCATCCGTACTATGCAGATTCAGGTCCAGATTCATTGTGTTCCACATATTTTTAAGATCATAAAACGATCTACAACCACCTCAACCGGCAAAAGTGACTATAAAAATTAGAAATATAAATAGAGATTTAGATATCTTGCACGCTGGATTCGGAGGAGTTTATGCCAATTAGGCAGAATCAACTAGATCTTTCAAGGGATTATGTTTTCTGTTGGACTCACGCAGATACTCGCTCATTCAAGTGTCTTTTGGTTAGTCATGGTACGCCATGACGTGATCAAATACTATAATCATGTCTAATAGCCTGAAAATGAAAATCAAATTCGCTTAAATGGGCGAAAACACAAAAATTAAACACACACATAAACACACACACGCACATATATAATATATGTCATATATATATATCATATAACATATATATATATATATATATACATATATAGAATAACAGGATCAGTTGGATGAGTAAAAATGTGGAGCCGGTCCTTACTAAAGCAATTAATTTTATAACACAAGAGCATCATCAATATTCAGAAAATTTGAATGAAATTCGCAACAAACAGTAGTTAACTGTAATATGATGCATTTCTTTGAGTGGTTTTGTTAACAACATGATAAAATTATTGAGTAATACTTGATTTCCCGATTGGTGCTAATAAGTATTTAAATCAAGTTTCGGAGATTAAAATTAAAGCATAAATTTGCAGCAGTCAAAAGTTGGAAGACAGTGCCAAATATCCTATTAAAAACAAACAACATCAATACTCGGTTATTAGCCTACCCAGCCAGAAGTTCATCATTTGTTGATATGTTTAGCTGTCGTTGATAGTTTTGATGTTCAATGCCTGTGCTCGCACTCTGTCGTCCGGAATCACTTGATATACAAGAGGTTGCTGAGGAACTCACTTCAATGCTGTCAGCTCCAACTTCCACACCACTGCTATGCACAGCACCATCCCCGTCGGCAGCATCCACTGTCCTAGGACTTTCCAACATCTCTGTGTGTTTCAATGCCTCACTACGACTACGACCGCGCCTACCTGCACCATGCTCATTAGATACAACCATCGCATTACTGCTTCTCGAACTTCCCCGTCCGATAAATGCACTGATGCCTCCGTCTCCAGATGTGTTAGAGGGCAGCAATGACTTACAAGCTACACCGAAGCCGGACAGACGACTTTTAGTCAGTCTACCCTTCTGTTTCCCATCACTTGCTTCTAGACTCCAACTTGTCTCGCCCATTCCAGGCATATCTGTATGTGTACCACCTAGATATAAACAAGATTATGTGAAAATGTCCAATGATTGACTAAATTCACAAGTTATGACTTAGATCATGGCTATTTCTGTTGTAATTCATGCGATTGAATTTATAATTCAATAAAACTCTGGATTTTATATTTGAAATTCGGTTGGTGTGTTCAGTATAAGTTAATTTTAAATAATTGTTCTCTAAGAGAAACCGCTTCACACTTGTCCATTTCACCGATCTGCATACCACTTCTTCGAGCACAATAAAATCTGCTCATTTGTAATTCACATAAACAAGTTTCTTTCTGGAATTATCAGACTCACAATGAATCACAGCAAAAAATTAACACAAAAGCAAGGCTATTGCGCTAATCGCGTTCAAACTGATATGTTAAGGAAGTTCTCCAATTAGTTCCAGCGTGCACACGACCATAAATGCATAAAGTTGAGCTCATCCATGGCATTTTTGGTCACACGCAAATCCATACAATATTATAAATATATATGTGACATGTATGCATATATATGCGTAACATGGGGGTGTTTCAGTAGCTACTAATGAGGCTGTGAACGCTCCCAAGATCTTATTTAAGGAATGCGTTAATGAAATAAACAGTCCACAGAGAAGTGTAGGAATTAAGATGAAGCAAAGGGAATCCTAGAAGCAGCATTTGTACCGCAGAAATGAATAAGAAATAATAATTATTTGTACTAAATAGACGCGTTTTATACGAGAAAACTCCTTTTAATAAAGTACATTTATCTAGTAAAATAGCTATCTTTGATGGTTCAGAAGTATTACTCTTGATCTTGTCCAAACAGATGGCAAATTTAATTGACGAATTAGGGGTAAATAAGTCAAAGGCAAAGCAAAATCATATCATCACCGAAAAATAATTATTGACCACACAATGGGTCTTACGGAAGTTTACATATGTCTTCATTGGCGTTTTTAACGACCACAAAACAATAGTGCACTGTCAGTTTTTAGGTTTTGAAAAAAATGAGTACATCGACCTATTGAATAACTCGAGGAATACGATATAACGATTCACCATCGATACGGTATGGGGAATGCGGTAGCCGGTGCGATCAGCAGAATTTTTGCTGTTCGAATATCGCAAACTTAACAAGGTCTCAGAAGAACAGCGCAATGCTGTCACATGCCAAGTAATAGTAAAATAAAAAGGGCACATCGGTCTCTGCACCATATTAAGAGTCGAGTCTGCAACATGGGATACTGGTGTTAAAAAGGAGACAAACAGTGCAGTTGGTTGTGCCCGAGTCCATACGAACAGAATTGCTGGCTTCCCATGCCACTGCACTAAACAAGTTTTTTCATATCGCCATGGTGGGTCCGATGCCTGTAGCCCGTGGTGGGGTAGTCAATATGTTTTAATGGTCGGTTTGTTTATCCGATGAGTCGAGTTTGTACCATTGAAGCAAATCACAACAAAGATTATAAAGTGATTGGAATAGCACAGGTCAAGTTGATTGGGTGCACCACAAATTATAGTTACCAACTGGGATGCACAGTTCGAGTTGAGATAGTTTACTATGCTGCAAGAACAATAACACAAAGAATAACTAAACAGCAACTTGCGACATTCAGACTAAAGCGACGACGCAGCGAGCACACCGGACGACAGAAGTATTGCGATGTTGGTGCTACGAGGCCTCGGGGCACTGGCGAGACAAATAAAATTTGGTCGAATGGGCCAAAAGATACAGGATTTACTCTGGAAACCATGATCTTCGCAATGAGGATACGACTATCAGACGAAGCCGTAAACACAGGATATCATCAGCGCTGCAACATAGCAAATATTCAGGGGCACCTACAACTAACTCGAGGTGTTCGTCATACAGTGATAAGCCTTAGCATTGAAAACTATACGCACTAACCTACAACTCAGGGACTACGTAATGGTGGTGAAGATATAGCCCATTCCATTACATGCAATCAATAATGGCGCGTATCGGGTCGAAAATGTGGACGCAGAGCACAACACCGTTCTCGTTAACATGACCAACGAACCACACGCTGTAGCAAATGATCATTTAAGGAGGGTGTCGAAGCCGATTTCTGAGATGAGAAAGATGTCGCGGTAGCCACTTTTGAAACCGAGAACGCTCCAAAGGCCCTCTTAAGGGTCACGAAGAAGTGTACGAATTAGGATGAAGCAGTCAGCACAACGATGGAAGCAGCTATCGAGCCGCAGAAGTGCATATAAAATAATAAATATATGTTTTTTGTTTTACCAAATGGACGCGCTTAAAACGGGCAAACTTCTATAGGTAATTGGTTAACAATGCGAATTTCACTAATTAAATGGCTTCTAGTGATTGTATGGAATGGAGCCGGCTTATCCTCCAAAAAGAGTCAGCCGCAGTAAAGTAAAGTAAAGTAATGGAATGGCTAGTAAGGATTTTGTCATTACAGACGACCGAAGTCGGATAAAACAAATTAACAGGATTTTTAGCCTGACCGTCGATGACAAAAAATTGCATAGAAATTCTCTGAATCATGTTTGCGAGCTCCAGATAAGCACCAATCTCAACGTATCTAACCAGTTACACAACACAGCAAAACTACTAATAGTAGGTGACTGGCATTACTGTTAATATGTTGTGCGACTATTTAGATCTAATTTGATTGGAGAAAACTGAATTTAAAGGACTAATATTCATTTATTTGGAATCAAAATTTGCTTAATTTACCGACTTACAAGGCTTCTATAATGGTCACAATATTGTAAATATGGTCATCACATGATCTAAGCTGTGAGTGATTGTGGACTCCCGTTGAGGTTTTCCTTCGACTGCTGTGAGGCTGTTCTCGCTTACTGGCATATTGTGGAGTAAGTAAGCACAAATACACTACTCAGTAGGAAATAGTTTTTATGTGAAGTTTTGCTTATTCATGCGCTCTTTAGCATTTTTCAGGATTTTTTAACTATAAGCCAGTACAAAATTCGTATGAACTTGAGATAAGCACGTACAGATGGTATTTTTGCTGTTTTATGACTGGTTTGATACAATGGGATTGGTGTCTATATCGAGCTCACAAAAATAATTTAAATAATTGTTAATAGTACCCGCACAAGCAATTAATGTATAAATGAATAGTTCTTTTTTTCAATGATGATACAGCTCATCTAACATAATTGTGAATCCTCCATGTCTCAAGGCTGATATAATGACTTAAATTTTATATCGCGCAAAATATGTAACAGCAATTGCTATCGGCAAGATTGATACCTACGTTTTTCGCTTTACGGGATTTTGTGCCATTTTTGATTGTATTATCCTTCAGCGTAGTAGATCTTTTAAATAACGAAATTCTACGCGATCAAGCTGCTTTTAACAGAATTTAGTCATGAAAGTGGTGTTCGTCTACCGGAATTGGGTCCACATGCTCATCTTCGTTCATGGTTAAAAACTCTGTGAGATATGACATCGAATCTTGCTCAGTGATTAACTTCCTGGTGATTTATAGTAGTGTTGACCTCCTAACTGTTTTCCTTACTGCTGGCGGAGTTAACTCTCATGCTTGGTATTGTTATGAAGTGATACAATGAGAAACTAAGGAAGCTATATTGCCGACATCGCTGTGTCTTAAGGTCCTAACTTATTACTATTTTCTTTTATGAATTCATTTAAAATTATTATTATCATTATTAATATTATTAAAACCTGCATTTCATTTTTATGTAGCTGCGAATAATCAGGTTTAAATACTAATGTATCGCTTTTGGTGACGATAATAATAGTGGTCGGGTGGGAGACCATCTAGGAGAAAGGACACACTGAACCTAAATGAATATCGCTAGATGGTCATATCCAAACAATAGAGGCTTCAGAAGCGAAACTTAAGGAAAAATCAATTTTCTATTGCGAAGCAGACCACTCTTTAAAGATTTAAGGTGTGACAAAATAATTAACCAATTGCTGCTGGAGACACCGATTGCATATTATTCAAAGAATTTTACATCTATAAAGCTGTTTTATGTCATCGCGCGGTTCAGCCGAAGTGAAGTGAAAAAGTAAGGAAAAAATGTCTATCTACATACTTACATTACATGAGTTCAAGTTTTCATCCAGTCTCATAATGATCTGAAATGGCTTACAAATAGTCATTATAGCCCATTTAAATCCAAAGCATAAGACTAATAAACGGCGCCTATACAGATTGTCAACAAGTACATCTAAATTTAATCTCCAATGAGACAAATAGGATTGCAAGTATGTATTAGGTGTTGCGAACCTAATTTAGCTGTTATAATTAGAATTGCATTTAGTCAGAATTTCTAGACTGCAGTGTCTCTTTTCCACGTTTCCAAGTCGTCAAAAAATAACAGCTCATATTTCTTTAAGCGCTAAATCCAGGATATTCAAGATCAGATTGTCTTCGATCTTCCTTTATGCCGTTATAATGTAGTTGTAGTAATACAGCTAGATAGCAATAATGGTCTTGTTTACTTGGTGCAAAAACCTGAGATTGCGTATATTTTATTTAATATTTAAATAGTCACCAATAAAAAAATACTAGGAGTAAAGACCATCCCCTCCTCAACGTGGTACGACGGTGTCAACCATGTTTCGATGGCCGATCGTACATGGGCTAACGGGGCTATGGCGGTGGTGTCACCAGGGCGTGGTGGATTTCCGACCGGCAATCGGATCTCCTATAAAATACCACATGAGACCGACGACGGCACCATGACTCGGCGTGTGTTCCCCGCCACAAAAGGGGACAGCAGCCACAGGATTACATGGACTCCTGGACAGTACCCCGTACTTCCGAATGGCGAATGAGCTCTCAACAGCCACCGGCAACCATGCAACTTACTGCTGCCTTGCAGACTGCGCTTGGATGTGCAAAAGCTAGAGGTGCGTCCTCGATCAAAAATCCGAGTGGTGAGGGGACACCACTTGTACCAAATTCCCAAGAAACTCCATGAAATGGAGCCGGCTTATCCTCTAAAAGGAGTCAGCCGCAGTAAAGTAAAGTAAAAGTAAAGTAATTAAAATTGTAACAGTGCGGCTAGAACACATTGTCTTGCAAATTTAATTAGTGCTAGAGACTAGATTGGATACATTTTTATTATTTAAATAAGTAATCAATAAATAAACAGTAGACGTAATTATAATAGTTTCAAAGCCTCAAATAAATAATATGATATACGTGTTATATCACAATTCATAATAAGCCAATAGAAATTAAGCTTTCAAGGAATTATATAACTTTATATAGAAGAAAATCAAAATTAGTGTTAATGAGCGTGGTCTTTTAAAACTAGCATTAAATCAAAATAAACGCTTAACTTTATTACCTGGCCCTTGTTTTTATATCAACGAAGTTATGTAGTTTGTTGACGCATCCGCACTAAAGACAGAATTCCCATGGCCTCACCAATGTAACTTACAATCGAATTCCTTCAAATCTACCCATTTTCAAAATATATCACACTCGGTATGCCCCCTATAAACTAGGAATTGAGGATATCGCACAATTAACAAAAGTGAATTTGAATGCTTGTGGTTTGCTCAAATATAAAAATTGCCGATCACATATACAGAAAAAAGATTAGATAAACTACCTCAGTATTAACATGTATACAAGCCAACTCACACGTTTGATTATATATTCATTGATATATATATATATATATATATATATATATTTACGCCATAGAACTATACATAAACAAATAGATATTTATATGATGTTATGTGAATGTGCATGTGACCACAAACAACTTAGGAGCCAAAATTTATACATTTTACCGCTTATGTGCACGAATAAAGTAACTAGTGTACCAGATTAACATTATCAAGTACCTATTTAACAGTTCGTGGCTGCGCAGATATATAAATGTATATATATATATATATATATATATATATATATATATATATATGTGCGTTGTAGGTGTGCATTTATTGCGTGGTGTAAATAGTCATTGGAGCCTTTTAATTAGTCTTACCTAAAAATTATGGGATGTGTTAAAAACTCTGACTTGGAATGTCAAAATAAATATATAATATTCAGTCTGAACAAGATTACCACAATTGACATTCATTTGTGTTGATATTTTGCTGAGTTATAATGAGGCTGACGACTCCGGAAAATAGGAATCGAAACGTGTCTGAGAAATCTGTGAGACTGTGCTTATCTGAATTACAATTAGACATATTAAATCGTGCAAGAAGAGTTGATGGATACTCGGCGGTGTGCAGATCTGAGGAAAAAGCGAATTTAGAAAAACCAATGATGATACATCTTAACTAGTGAATGTGTATAACACGTTTGTCCATTTTAGCAAACTAGGCTTGCTTTATATGCTAAATTAAAATTTGAGGCGATTCAAATAGTTCTGTATAGGACTCACCATCATTACTAACACCAGTTGCATCACCTATTGACGTAGTCGTTGTGGTTGCACTACCAGCGCTTAAGGCACGTTCCAAGCACAATGCACCGTTAGACGGTGGTTGAAGATATACTGAAGATAACCCCGTGTGTTTGCGACCAACATTAATCTTCTCTTCGGAGCGCAGCATAGCATTGTGTCGTACTTGATCTCGATTAGGTCTCTGCCTTGCCCGCTTTCGACTGACATTACGATCTTTGTGTTTGCCAGATTCAGTGGTTGAGCTCCACAGGGCTTGTTCATGAGTAAGCAGCTCAAACGTATTCCCGATGGGTTCTCCATCGGCACTGTCATCAGTATCGCCACATGAAAATGCCTCATCATCGTCGTCTTCGCCGTCAACATAAAGGTCCAGATCATCCACATCATCTAGACCAGGAAACTGACCAACAGAAGATGAAGCGGTCGTCCCAGTACTGGTTAAATTTGAAAACGATTTTTGTTGATGCATCTGCCGTTTATGGTGGCGTTCCAAGCTGACGTCTGCTGCTGTAGCTTCTACATCTGTGCTCAAATAAGACTGTAACTGATTGGCATTTGGTGCAGGATAGATCAACCGTATCTGCTCAGTAATTGAGGTCGCACCGTATGAACCTGAAACTCTGCCGGATGTCCTGTGGATATCACTCTTGACCGATTTATTTAAAAGACTAAACTTAATGCCCTGTGTAAGAGGACGATCGGCTAACGGATAATTTCCGTACAAGCCATAATTCCCAGCATCTAGATTAGCTTCGCCGCCAACCATAATAACGCCACTTCGTGGTCCTTTATCATCCCGCCGAAGATTTAAAAGTTTGTCGCTCCGACTGCCACGGCTACTTGTAGTTGTAGCGGTGGTATCACCTCCAGTTAGTGACTCAGCAAATAAACTGCTGTTCATAGTGTTGTAATCACCTTGACTTGAGTGGAAGTTAACCAAATTTTTGTCGCTTCCAATTGGAGCACAACCAAACGGCCTCTCGTTCGTGTTGTGTACCTGACGCTATGGCAAATATCACACAGAAGAATAAGACAGAATAATACAAGAGGTTCGTTTAACTAGAGTATCTGCTCTAATATGATAAAGTAAATAGAAAACCCGATAAGATAAACAGAACAATTTCCATATAGAAATAGCTAGACTAGTCAACAACTAGGGGTTACAGTTATAGACTGCACCAAATGTGCATAGTGCTGTGTTTCAAGACACGTGCTTTTCAAAGCTTTTGATTGTGAAAGATAATTCATTAAAAAGGCTATTGTTTCAATTTTTGGCATGCTGCGCAATACGGACGTAGAAACAGCCTGCAAACAATGACTGTTCAGTCAGATAACTTCGACAACCAGTTAGCTGATATTCATTTGGTACACAGTCGATGGTTTCCATTGGCATCATAAAAAGAATATGCCAAAACGCATTGATATTTCAATCTTTGCATTTCCGCGTCGTATTCTTCACAAAGGTTGCACAGGACTGTGGAATATCCTTGCATTCACATGACCTATTGCACTATCGTGATAAAAATTTATATTTTATGGATCGCCAAATTCACAATCACCAACACTTGCTAAACACACTTCGCGTTTGGTGCAAACCGATTTGTGCTTTCGGTTTTTGTTCATATGCGTGTATAAGTTTCACACATAATGAAATTTCAGCTTCCTGATGGTAGTTATGTTGCGAAAGAAACTCTAACAAATGGAACCTATGAGGAATTTTGTGAGGGACGACGGAAAAAAGTACCAATAAGTAGTTCCTAGCGAGACATTTAATTTGGAAGTAATAAACAATTAGTGCGAAAAAATGAAGCCAATATGAGGACTTACAGCATACTCATGGCACATATAACAGGTGTTAAGCGTCAATGAGAATTATCAACCCTCTTTAATCGACAAGTCTAATATAGTTTACTTAATGTCTTACAATAGTTGTACTGTACGAAATATAATATGTATAGGATAGTGCAGTAGTGCAGCTAGGCATGGCAATGATTGTCTCGTTTAATGAATGCAAAAAAGATTATTGATTGCTTATTTATTAATTAAATACCTAATTAATAAATAAAATGTTAGACCTAATTATAATATGTAGTTTAAGCGTCTACGTAACGGCATAATGTGCGTACAAAATAGTGCATTAGGATTGGAGTAGTAGTAGAATAGTACGAATGCAGCTTTAAAGAAGCGTATAGCTTTCCGTGATAAAATTATTGACCTGCTGTGAATGAACATGTTTTTTTTTCGGAGAATAAGCGCATAACTTGTTTAAACGATCATTGGTTGTACGGACAGTGATAATAATTTAAATAAAGTTTGCGAGCTTGATATAAATAACAATCCCATTATAGAAAACACTGTCATCATAAACTAGGCATCTTATAGTCTAGAATAAGAATTCATCCAGTGGACCGGCTTCGACCTTATTGGGAACTCTTCAAATACTGGCCAGAATTTACCTCGGACAGGGCTCAAACTAGGGCACGTCTGTTTTGGACACTGTGACTCTAACCACTGAGCCACACTATCCAACCTCAGTAGTTAGTCACAGACTCCGAAGCAGAACTGCCAAGGTTCCATCGCTTTCCTATGTAAATTCTGGACATTACGTGAAGAATTCTCAATAAAGATGACACCGGTCTACTGGATGAAGTGCCTTTCTACAAAAGCCAAAAGTGACTAATGTTTCACTGCTATATAACCATAAGAAGCGAACATTTTAATTCTTTTACAGTTCACATATAGGTTGATCACTCCAAACTGGTTGATTAATAAAGGATGAAATCCAGGAAAATGTTAGAAAAAACACAGCTTAAAAAGGAACAAAATTTTCTCAGAAACCAAACTAATTATTTTCATAAATCACGGTTCAAACCACGCAGTTTTGTGCTATTCCATCAAAGAAAGGAGAATTTATCAGATCCCCAATTGACAGGCGTGATTTTTATGTTCGCACCCTTAGTACTGCAGTATATTGAATCACCATTTATAAGTGCATGCCATGGCTGTCCCCTTGATAGATGGATACTGCCTGCTCCATCACTCTGAAGGCTTCGACACGACGTGCTCTATCCATTGAAAATAATGGAGTTTCAATTATGGCCGATTGATTCAAGACGTTTTGAGGCACCATGTCTCGCCTCATCATCAAGTATTCAATACAGTACTCTTAACGAAACACAAATGATGGCAAACAGCGATCGGCAATAAATTAAACTCCAATATTTTCAACGATTAGAACACGCTGTGTTGAAGTCTTCAAAGTGATGAGACAGGCAGAACCATTCTATCAAGAAGACAGACACGTTGTGCACTTATATATAACAATAATACAATATATAGCACAACTAAGAGGATAAACTTACAAGTAACGTCTGTCAATCGTAAATGTGATAAATTTTATGATAGCATCGCGCAACATCAATAGTTCGAAAGAAGCTAGAATTAATTTCGAATTGTCAACGTTAGCTCTTCTGACGAATTCTCTACATAGATACATTAATGAAAGAAAGCTGTGCATGAATTATACATGAATTTATTAATTATGCGTGTGTACGTCTGCCTGTAGTTTTATTTCTGCTTAGTTGCATAATGTACACGAGCAATCTAACTAAATCCGTACATTGTAATTCATAATTTACAATATGAAGAACCGGAACATGCATTTAATATACGAATTGGCAAACAAAAAGGCCTCTTTAAACCGTAGCGAATAAATACACTTTTGAATAAAGTTTATGCCAAAATACATAAAGTATTTATCGATTCAAGCTAAAAGCAATAGTTTTTATGAGTCTGACGATACATCATATAATAAATATGAAGTATAATACATGCTAATTTCCATTATAACAGAAGAGTATTTAGAAGGAAAAGGGAGGTCAGAAAAATGAAAGTATCAATTCCTCTGACGCAGTTTTGTATGAGAAGAATCAATGCCATCGGCTGAGTACAAGTTTGATAATAGATAATTAGCTAATCATAAATAAAACCGTTTGGCATATGACTCCAGTTCCAAAGAATCCTTATTAAAATGAATACATTTGTAAGATCACGGTTAAGCCTTAATTCTGTAACACGATAGACCAGACGACGAGTTTTCTTTTACACAAAGAATCATTGAAGTGCGCACGCTTACACTAAATAGCACTATATATTAAATTGGCTTAGTCAAAATTTACCTGTTATACATCACTACACAAAATGGAGTATAAAATGTGAACGCGTACGAAAATACCAATTGTTTAATGCCGGAAGTCAATAGACTGCCAGGCTGTGTCTCATCTGTTCGTGTCTCTTAGCGCTTGTGGATACTAATGACAAGTTTATCAATAAGGAGTAACTCATGTAACAGAAGACGAGGCCGCGTCAAGTTCGGTCATCCAGATCATAAATACGTTAAAATGTGTAACATCATCTTCACCATAAGTCGTTCCGGGTTATATGTGGACTTTAAAAGAATACCTTCCTTTATGAACTAGAATGCTAAATGTTCTGCGTCAAGTACAAAAAATACGTCATCCGAATCATGTAATTTGTCACTTGACTAAAGCCGAGCCTCGGAATTGTTTTAGTTAAATAAAAACATTCGATCTGTGCTAAATCAACGGAATCGTCATTCATTTCTTTAAGAAAAACTACCTGCTTCTCATGGTTTACGTTGTAGCTTCCGTTCTGCATGCGCAGCAAGACAGCAGCACTGTCGGAAGTGTTGGCAACAACGCCCGCTGGTATTGCAGCGTGCGCATTTTGCTCTAAAACTCGATTCTCAGAGTTACTGTTTGCTGCCTCATCATTCGTCTGATTAATAAATGCACTGCTATCAACAGCTAGTTGATCCTCGTCCACTCTGAAAGGCAAATGAGTACGCGTGACCCCCATGCGAGCTCGTTGGCGTTCACGAATAGATGACAAATTTGGTAGGGAGCTGGTATCCACACCGGGTATGGGACCGCCAAGAATCCGTTTTGGCAGCATGTCAGGGGCTAAATTTTATTTGGTATAATTTAGTAAAATATGTAAAGCTCTATGACATCAAAATTATCTGGTCATTTGTACATATATTTTGTTAGACGATTTAATGCACACTTTTAATGAATTATATTCGGTTCAAAAGGTTGTCATTGTTTTGAAGTTGTGTCGAGAATTAGGTTCTTTCTTCATTAATGCTTCTATAACACGTCTCCACCAGCCTGTAAAAAGCATAGTAAAGCTCATAGTCTGCAAGTGGTAGACCAGCTCTCACAGACAGAAGGGACGAGGGTGTTCTTTAACGACTTAAAGTCAGATGCTCTGGACAATTATTGCTTGACAGTCTCGGACAGTAGATAATCTAAGAGGAAAACGTGTTATTTTTATTCTCCATCGACTATTAGGTACATCAAGATGCAACAAACTAAAGCAAGAATTCTAGGCTAAATCAACTTTTTGCTGCCGAACAGATCACAATAGACTGTGCTAATGCTGAGTTGCATCGGAAACACCGCTGGAAAAATACAAATAGAAAACTTACATGTTACGCTAGTAGAGACAGCCTCTCATCAACGGTAGCCAGCCACAGAGAATAGAAAGTCAAAGCGTCTTTTGAGTCGATAAAAATTATAAATTGGTGTGTGCATAAAGTACCTATCTAACCTTTCTAAAACAAGTAATTGCTCATTAAAACCAGTCATTGTCCAAGACGGGAGTGCATCGGCCTTTAGAAACTTATATTTCTCCGATAAAATATGCAAATTAATTATTTAATGGCGTAGAAAGTGAACACGAGATCACCCTTCTTAGAGCGAAATATTTCATTCATTGAGATTATCTTCAAGCCAGAACAGACGAACGCCAACTATCAGGAGCATTTTATTTTTAAAGGCCGATGTTTAAAGTTACCTTCAGCAAATCATACTTGTCCTTCATGTCTGGCATGTTTTCTCTCATTTAAAAACTCCAGATTTAACATTAAACGATAATGGCTCAGTAAAACTGAAACCGATGATTTACAGGAGGCAAAATGGTTTTATTTAGAAAATATCAGCCAGATTCATGCAAATGCTGGCCGTAAGACCAGCCAAGATCTGCTCACCGTCAGACACCAAAACCTTTATTTTCTTCAGATTCACAAAACATTTAAAATACATTTAAAATTGCACAATGGCGCTTTAACTCCATCTTAGCAACTGGTTTTACTGGAGATATGAACCAAATAAGAAATTATTTTTATATAGAAAATCAGTCCACATTTACAGGCGATGCTGCAAAACTCTACAATTCCCGCGTTCCGTTGCGTAGAAACTGAAAAATGTAGGCTTACCTCATAAAAGAGAAAACATTCATCGGTTGGGACTTTCTAGAGCAGGAAAGTCTTCCGCAAAAATAATTCAAATCCGAACAGAGTTGGGAATCTGTCTGATATTTTGAATGAACTGCGTCTCTTGGCAAAAATCAAGTTTTCAAATTTTTGTCATATTGTGGTTTTTTAAAACTGGACAAGTAACTGTTAAAAAGCAGAAGTATTCGTTTCATAACAAACCGCCCGGTCCAAGCAAGTCTGTGATCAATTTATCGCTTAAGATATAAATAAATTTTCTAGTATAATCTAAGCATTGTATAATGTATAAAAGGAAATGCATCTAGTTGACCGATTTCGTCCTTATAGAGATTTCTTCACGTACTGCTAATAATTTTCCACGGATAGGGTTCGAATCTGAGCACATCTGCTTTGGAGTCACTTACTCTAATCAATGAACCACCCTGCCGCACGTTACACACACTTTCCAATTATATACTGAACAATATTTTTCGGTTAGCCTTCCCCATAGGTGGAGATTATATGACATCTCTTTAGACCTAAAATTCCAACTAACCACCTCCAATCTGTTATTACAAAACAGACACCACGCTACCAGGGGACGTAGTATTGACTTAGACATTTATATAGTTGAACGAATATCGATTGCGAGGGCAGTGATAACTATTATTTAAATCAAGGATGCCATCTTGATATAGACACCAAATCCTAACATATACATACATTTGTCAGCATAAACTAAACCTTGCATAATGTAGACAGTTTTCGTCCTTATTGATCACTCTTCACGTACTGTCCAGAATTTGCCGCGGACAGAGCTCGAACCGGGGTACATCTTCATCTCCCTAAATATGATTGTTAGAATTGAAGATAGCATTATTTGCAGACTGCAGTAGAAGTCATGAAAACTAAGTCAGCTGCAAAATATGTGAAGGCAAATGCCGAACGGAATTTCTAACCTGTTTTGCGTTGCCCCATCCTGTTATATTGTGTGTGAATATACAACAAATTCATTATTATCTGTTCACAAATTCACAACTGATTTTATTACGTCATTAGCTTCGTGCCTATCTATAACATGTGGTGGGTAACTGTTAGTGATAAGAATATTTCTCACATCAACCAACTGAATATGTAAGCTGCCAGGCGAACAAATACGTAGTTTCATATTGCACAAAGTCTTAACTAAACATTTTATTTTCAGAAGCTTTATATGCTGACATGAATACATTGCGCTTTCCATGTTTTCTTGTGGAACATTGATGTGCGAAATTTTCCATCGGTTCCACGTTCATGCCGCACATTGTAAAGCGCAAATTCTGACGTCATTCATTCAAATTTTCAAGCAGCTCTGCAGCATGCAAACGGCTTTTACAGACCAAAAGTACGTTATCAGCCTAACGGTTGAACAGTTTCACTTATCTGAATAACTCAGAGTACCAACATGCACCAACACAAATCGGTCACAGTCGGAGCCAAATAAAAACTCACGCCTATACCATCATTTTGTTTGAACTGTTGGCCATTAAACTGAATTGAATATCGTAACAACACAAGCAAACTAATCATTCTAATTCAACTTATATATATTAAAACGTTGGGAAATTATTACTATAATCAAGGTTGCGATCTTGATATGAACATCTGATCCATTGAGTACATATGTTTGTTAGTATAAACTAAGAACTGTATAGTGTAGAAACGACAATTCATCAAGAAGACCGGTTTCGTCCTTATTGGGATCTCATAACGTACTGACCAGAATTTGACGCGAAAAGAGCTCGAATCTGGGCACGTCTGATTCAGAAACTGGTGCTCTAGCCACTGGGCCACCCTGCCGCACTTTGCGAACAGGGCTCGAACATGAAATTGTCTGATTCGGTATCTGGTGCACTGAAACAGACATGCTCAGTTTCGAGTCCTGTATGCGGCACATTCTCGTCAGTACATGATGAATTCCCAATAAAGACGAAACCAGTCTTCTGGATAAATTGCCGTTTCTACACTAAACAATTCTTAGTTTATAGTAACAACCATATGTACTTAATGGGACAGGCGTTTATATCAAGATAGCAACTTTGATTATAGTAATTTTCATCACCCCCGCGCAACCAATGTTCGTTTAGTTCTAAAATAATCACGGATATATTGACACGAAAACTTAAGAGATTTCATAAAAGGGAAACTATTAAATAAAGATCTAACATCAAAAGAACACACCCACAGATTTTGAACGTTTAGATTTTGCTTACTTATGAAATAATTCATAACAATACATAAAGTTGCATTAGAAAAAGTGATTCCTTACCGGATTCAATTCGTGCGTTGGCGTATTTGTCAAAGACACAGTAGGTCTTACTGAAACACTAAAATTTTGCGTTTTTAATCAAACACATACCGACTTCATGATTTGCAAAATAAGATTTAGGTTGCGTTCACCGCTTCAACTAAAGACATTATGGCATGCGAAAAATGCGACATAACAACACAACGCTATTCAATAGTAATTAATGCTCGGTGTGTGAATATAATTTCCAAATTTGAGGCTAT
Source organism: Eudiplozoon nipponicum (assembly GCA_029291075.1). Lineage (NCBI taxonomy): Eukaryota > Metazoa > Platyhelminthes > Monogenea > Mazocraeidea > Diplozoidae > Eudiplozoon > Eudiplozoon nipponicum. Next base: position 119,008 of record JAQBSW010000153.1, on the reverse strand, counting down.
TGCTGTAAATATACGTTGTTCAGAACTATAAAAAAGCAAAATGTTTTTTCGTGAACTGGCGTTACCGTGAAGCCTTCCTAGTCTTAACTGAAGCAGCATTTAGTGATTTCTTATAATTTTAGAACGATGCTTTATGGTGTGTTTTACTGGAAAATTAATTCAAGGAAGAATAATAGGTTATTAAATACATATTAAGAACAAATTAATCTATTCCAAAAAATCGTCTGACTTACTCATTTGAGGTAGGACGTCCAACTTCGATTTGCGTAATAGCTCGAGGCACTCTTTCAGGGAATCGATGACAACGTCATCCTCGAACAAAAAATCGGCCGCCAATTCGTCCTGCAAGAAACAGCTGATTTGACTCTGATCCATACTTAACAAGCGCTCTTTATTAAAACAAGGTAAGGCATAAATACATAGGAAATCAATTAAATAGAGCAGCAAAATGTGTCCTGCATATAATCTCTTTGATTGAGTACAATGCTTAAAATGAACAAGGCCTATTTTTGCAGGATTGCTGAGTGCGGGCGTTATGTCAGGATTTGCGATTGTGGTTAGTCACTTTGCACTACCAGTTTCGCAAAGTGCGTATTTAGATAGACTTCTTTGTGGCTGGCTGCTGATTTGACCCCCGAAGGCTTGAAAATCATTCATAATAACTGCTAGAAATGAGGTATATATATATATATATATATATATATATATATATATATATATATATATTTTAATTAGGGATGAAAGAACACATTAATAAAAAGTGGATAAAGGCCATTTATTTCGTGAATACTAATCATCGCTATACAATCATACATTTTATATACATTCTGGGTTTTCAATTGATTATGCTAGTGGTAACAAATCTGACTCGGTTTTACTTCTGTTTCTTGTTTTGGCTGGTTGGTAAGTGTGTATGCGTTTGTGTTTGTGTGTGTGTGTTTGCATGTAAAGGTCATTCTCGCAGTATTGCAAAGTGATGTCTGAGATCTGGTCATTATTGTTTTAATGGCTTGAGAATTAACCATTTGTGCGCATTGTTCACTGTTACATGTACGAGTGCTATATTTCCCAGTGTAGTTGATCGTTTCATCTTGTTGCGCAAATTTGGATTTTGCACATTGTAACAGCGCCAGTGTGAATTGCAGTGTTTAACGCTCATATTGTTTGGAAACTTCTATCAACGTATGCGACTCTGTTATTTCCACATCAGTTTGTTGCCAATCCGATTGTATGTTTGTTGATTCTAGTCGAGGGCCTGTTTGGTCTTGACTGGATACTAGTAGATTGTATATATATATATATATATATATATATATATATATATATATATATAATGATGTTGATTATATAACTAAAATATTTTCTAATAGTTTACCGTTGCATTTTATGGAGAGCACATTGCTAAAGTATAGTATAAATAATACGAACGTAGAAAAAACACAAATAGTTTTTAAATCATGAAATTATTCAGCTGCTACAGTTAATCAGCTTTTAATGACAGTCAAGCAACAGAAAATATCAATCAAGAAAAACATTTCTAGGTAACCTATTCTATGCGGCCACTCTTAAATGGCCCATCTAGTAACGGAAGAACGATTAAAAAAATTTCACTTTCGTCTAATTATATGCGTGAGATGCTTGACAGAGGTAGACTTCTCCTACATGATATGCATTATCATTTGTTTTCGTTGGGTTTTGCAATTGGTGAAATCAATGCCTTATATTTTTTTACTGCTTACTTTTACGCCCAAAATTAGTTAATAAGAGGGTCTTTTTTACATTCACCAACTCTTGCTGTGTTTTAACAAGTGTCTAAATCACCAGATAGAAATCAAGCAGGACGATAATGTGCAGACACATTGAGTGATCAAAACTTGCCTCTTATTCCATAGAATTAAGTTGAACTAGAGTTAAGGTCCAAAGTGTAAAAGTAAAAAAAATCATTTGACAAAACTAAGAGGTTACCACTAGCTTATCAGTGATTTAACTTGAGGAAGCCCTGACTCTAGCGCTTCTCGGAGCAAAAGAGGTTTTCGATAACCAGGTGCACTGTTTATCCGAAAATCTGGTTACCTTCATTTTAGCTTTAACTAATAGCAGAGCTAGTGATTGTCAAGCATATAGATCAATTAATTGAAGCACGCATCAATAAATTGAGCTCGCAGTATTCCACGCATTGGATTGTGCACTGAATCTCAAATCTATAAAGGAGAATTGACACGTACTTAATACAGACACCTATGCGCTGCAAGAGTCCCGCAGAGTATGCTATAAGTCATACATTAATTAGCTAATGAGGAGCTACGATGCGGCGTGACCGAGTAATCGATTTTGTGAATAATTTTGTTCAATCACGCAAATCATGGTTTCTATTTTATATTTCAAATAATTCATCAGAATCTTCACAGTTGTTAGGCAAGCAGACGGCAAACGAGACCGTTCAGCTAAAACAATCGTAGTTCCTTAACTAAACACCACAACGTCAGATAATCAAATAACGACCGGATTGATCTGATTGTCTTATGAATAATAAAGAATGTAAGTTTTAAAGGTCTGAGTTAGCTCTACGGTAAATAAATAAAATAGTTAGACACAACAAATAGAATCAGCAATTTTAACATAGCACATAATGAAACACGACATACTTTTATGCATCCGCAGGATGTTGAAACCCATTGCTATGAGTATCTTCTCGCCTTCGAGAAGAAATATATCCCAGACTCTTAGCACAAGAGTAATGGGTAGCTGAAAATGTTTAAAAATAGAAAATATATTGGAAAAAATTATTTTCAAGCTGTAGCCTTTATAATCATTTCTATCCAAAGAAATCAAAAACAAACTCAATTTCGATGAAACTTTGAGAAAACTATCATACTGCAAAGATTTTGCGTCATATAACTGTCCACGATTCGTGTTACTCTTAAACATGACACTATCAACGAGTGACGGTTAGAAGTTGACATTAAAATTGCGCAGTAAATTTAATGCATACGTGTGCGTGACGTACTAATCAGACTGAGATGACGCCGAGTTGTTTTGTTACTTCCTCAAATAAGCACAGCACAGTGACTAAAAGATATCACAAATATTTACTCACTTCTTAAGGCTTCCAATAAGACAAATATAGTTTATGGAATCATAAACGAAGTTCACGTATAGAAATGTTGAATTTTCAATTAAAAATTAACATTAATTCTGGCTATAAGCACCACTAGCAAACGGAGGATTGGGAGGCTCTGTGGCCTATAGATCAAGTAAATTACAAAAGTTATTTGAAGGTCAATTATGTGGCTTCCAGTGGATTCTCGGTCGCATTGTCGAAAAGCCCGGGGTGTTACTATTATGACGGAAGTTTTCCCATCGAAAAAAGCTATTTTCTTCTACGTACGCACATGAATGAAGAACTAAGATCTGAATTATTCACTGAGCACATTTTAATCTACGTTCCCTGAGATTTTAATATATTCAACCGTCTCTTGGTTAGTTATTGTACGATGCCATTTGATGAGGCGATCTATACCGCACACATTAGTGTCTGAACAGGAGATTGCTGGTAAATACTTACTGCGTTTCCATTCCTCCATAAGCAGCCGTTCTCGGCAGCCTGGCGAGCAGAATGTGTAAGTGGCTTTCCCAAATAATGGACCATCAAAAACGACAACTTTTAACTAGATCTAATGGTGATGGCACATCAAGAAAAGACCTAATATAACCGTTTAGTTTTCTTTCGATGGATGCATACAGACGTTCAGCTGACAGACACCTCAACAACATCGATTCGCTAAGTTTTCCCGGCTGTTGCTTCTTTATTCAGTAATTCATGAGGACTTATCGGATCAAAGATATGCCGCCAATAAATCCGTTTTAATGACTATGGACTCATTGCAAAAAAAACGATCAGACTTTGATAGTGGTATGCACAATTTGCCAAAGGCACATAGCATCACAAAATATCAAATGGTCATTTCTTGAGCGCAGATAATGGCTCTCGAAAGTTCGTCTTCTGCTTTCACTCACAGAACGGTGTAGTTAGCAAAATCTAAATCAGCCATCCTGTCATTACTACCACTTAACGCTCCGAGAAGTTCTCAAGGTACCTCAAAAACGATTGCATCGTCAGCAAAACTAAGCATACTGCACCAAAACAAAGATTTATTGCAAAGGTCGGAGCCAATCATAAAATGCTAAGAAGCAGACCCAATAATGCCAGCACAAACCGCCGCATCAAAAAAACAAAATTTAAAGATACAATATCATTCAATTTTACTCAAGATAACACCTTGCGTACACTCGAGCTGTAAAAGACTGAATACTTTACAAACCCAACTGCGTCCGGCCGTTGATACCCTTGGGTTATCTTGAGAGTACGGTGGAATCCATGCATTTAGTTTAAATATCCCATTCTCTGATCAAAACCCTGCCTGAGTTGATTTCGTACGCTTCTCCCGCTCTTTAGGAATCCTTCAGAGGATAACACCAATGACTTTTTATTATGCAAAACAGATGAAACTTCAACATCGAAAGCTGGCAGGAATACTAGTATAAATATTTTTTATCAAGAAAGCAACGGCCCTTTACTAATTTATTGGAAGGAATTCCTCCCTCAAAATTGTGACAAGAAGCACAAACAGTATCTTCTCGACCTCCAAGAGAAAATGTTTTTAAAGTAATTTCTCGAATGATTGCGCAGTGCGATCGTCACATTTAGAGTATCCACGGTTTTCTTTCGTGGGTAGTAGATTTGCACTATCAGTTTCGCAAAGATCCGATTGATCCCCATTTCCAAGTACGCATCGAGTTCGTCTTTATGGTGGCTGTGTGCTGATTCGTCCATTCCCTCCGAAGGCTTCAAAATCATTCATACTAACCACTGGAAATGAGGTACGGTCTAATCGCATACAATAGTGTTCAACGCCTGTTCAATCACAACATATTGCTAAATCAACCTTTAGGGTATAACACAGGTTTCCAGTTTCTCATGAAGAAGAAAACACAAACAAGTTACACACTTTAATGGAAACATGTTGCGGTAATAGATAAAATACCTTGTTGGTTACAACAAGGATTAGGTAATAAAGTTAAGCGTTTATTTTTATTTAGTATTTATTTAAAAAGATCACGTTCAGTAGCGCTAATTAGGATTGAATACTATATAAAGTTATATAATTCTTTGAAAGCTCAATTCCATAGTGTAGGTATCCTTTACAGGCTTAGTATATATATTATATATACAGAGTTGGCTTTTAATTCGCATTGTCGGAGATTATATATGAAGTTAGCTTCACTCATGCAGGTTTACACATTCGTATAGAAGATTGTATCATTTCCCACATTCCTTATCCAAATGCATAATGTGTAAAGGGCGAAATACCGGCTCCTACTGATGAGTTGCTAGTAAGCACTAAACGAATGTGCACGAGATTATACTTTCCGTTCATGCTGTCCTTGGTTTATCCTTCTGGTCATATTTGAACTGATTTGTTACTAGGTGCTCAACACATAATGAAAAATTTCATATATTTTAGTTCTCCGCCATAAACAGTATCTAACTATTATATATTTAATTGAATGATGTCATGATTATCGCGACATTTGATACCTCATATTGATCAAGGCCAGAGTGTATGGATTTGCTGGAGTAACAGTTATTCAGAAATAGTAATTCTCAATTTTGGTGAAATTTAGCATAAATTGAAATCCGTCGTGTTGGCACCATGTATCGACTCAGCAACTATAATGTTCGTACCATGCATCTTTTCGATACCATAATCTTGATATCGGGTACTGAAACAATAACTATAGTGTTGGTAACCTTTACAGACTCGGTGTATATATATATATATATATATATATATATATATATATATATATATATATATATATATATATATATATATATATATATATATATATATAATTTATAGTCAGATAGCTTTGCAGTCGCATTGTCGAAGATTTTATATGAAATTAGCTTCACTACTGTAGGTTTACACATTCGTTTAGGAGATTGTACTGTCCTATTTTCCCACATTCTTCACCCAAATATATAGTGGTTAAAGGGCGTAATACCGGCTCCTACTGATGAGTTGCCAGTAAGCACGAAACGAATGTGCACGGGATAATTAGATATTGTTTGTTGTGGAAAACCAACATATATGATAACCTACAAGGTAAGTGAAGATACGGCGCGGCGTGAATAAGTGATCGATATCGCGAACAGTAGTATCCGGTTTATTGACCTCATTTATATTGGTTGGGTCGTTTAATCGGACTCCCTCCGAGTTTATTGTAAGTTCCGTCCAACGGAGACTTAATTATCCCGCAGTTAATGTTCATTTGTGTAGACAATACTCTAACTAAGTATTACAATCCATCAGAAGCCATTGTTCAACTCAATACAAATCAATTATTTATAGGAGTTTGCTCCTATATAGCGCGTCCATTTAGTAACAATACAAATATTCATTATTTTATATTCACTTCTGCGGCTCCAAGGCTGCTTTCATCATTTTGCTCACTGCTTCATCGTAATTAGTGCACTTCTGTGAGGACTTTACGTTGTATTCACGTAAGCCCTAGATAGGACACCTAGTGTTCTCAGTTTTAAAGGTGGCTATTGCAACATCTACCTCCCCTCAGGAGTCGGCCTTGTCATCCTACTTGAACGATCAAGTGTGACAGCTTGTGGTCAGTCAGGCTTAATACCGAAAACTGTATTGTGCTCAGCGTCCACCCTTTACACACGATACAGACCAACATTGGCAGCCTGTAGTGCCATAGACCCGACCTTCGCGACCATAACATACTCGCCGAACCTTAGGCGAGAGCGTGTATATCATCTCGCATAGGCTTGCAGCTGTGTGGCGCCCAAATATTAAATTAGCCGTTTTAGGCACTCCTGAATATCCGCTATGTTGCAGCGCTCATGGGATCCTGGGAGTACGGGTTCACATGGCAGTTTAATATTCCCTGCATAGACCATGGTTGTTTGAGCAAATCCTGTGGCTGTTGATACTGCAAATCGAATGTCGCGCTCGACCAAATGAAATTTGTCTCTCCAGGATCCAGGGATCTCATGGCAACAGCATCGCAATACCCCTTTCATCGTCCGGTGTGCTCACACAGCCGTAGCACTGGGCTGCGGGTTGTACCACTGATTAAATTTACTCGACTCAAACTGTGCACCCTGGTCGGTAACAGTAACTTTAGGTATACAAAAACGATTGAGCCACCCTTCCAAGAACTTAATAATCTTCTCTGATGTGCTTTTCTTCAATGGTACAAACTCCATTCATCGGGTAAACTTATTGACCATGAAAAACACATAGGCTACCCCGCCGAGCCAGCGGCAGTGAACCTACTATGCAGAAAATGGTTCCTTGCAGTAGCATTGAAAGTATTATGGCGACCTTTTCTCATTTTTGTGCTTTATAACGCTGACATGTAGCGTACTGTTGTTGCGGATATCTAATATATATATATATATATATATATATATATATATATATATATATATATATATATATATATATATATATATATGCAATTATATATTAGGTGTTGCGAACCTAGTAACAAGTTAGTTCAAATATGACAAGAAGGATAAACCAAAGTCAGCATGACCAGAAAGTATAATTTCATGTGCATATTCATTTCGTGTTTACTGGTGACTCATCAGTAAGAGCCGATATTACGCCCTATACTCCCTACCCCTCTCTCTCTTGTAAATCTCAATAATAATTTGTCTAAATTCACTTATATACTTTTTTCCCTCCTTATGGTTATATGGCAGTGAAACATTAGTCACTTGACTTTTGTGTGGCTGGACATGATGATGATGATGATGATGAAGAATGTATGACAGTTGGACGGTAAAACCTCGTATACGAATGTGTAAATCTACAAAAGCTGAGCTAATTTTATATGAATTATTCGGCAAAGCGAATTAAAAACCAACTTTCTATATATAATATATAGAGGGTCTGTAAAGGGTATCAACACTATGGTTGACTGGGTACCTGAAACCGACAATAAGGATGCCAAGTTGGTATATAGTATTAACACAATGGATTTTAAGATATGCTATATTTCACCAAAATTGAAGGTTAAAAGTACATCTGAACACCAGTTACTCCAGCAAATCCATAAACTCTGGCCTTGATCGATATTAGTTATCACTTTCCGCGGTAATCATGACATCATTCTTTTAAATACGTAACAGTAAAACAATTAGTTGTAATATGACCAAAAGCATATACCAAAGGCAGCATGAACAATTATTATTAGTATCGGCCATGCAGAAGGAAATTTATCATAACAAAATCACAGTATAATTCACAAGTCGCGAATTAGTATTCTTTAGAAATATGCGGAGCTTGATCGCATATAATTGCTCAGTTTACAATATCTACTACGCCGAAGGATGTTACAAGAAAAAATGGCACAGAATCCAGTAAAGTGAAAAACGTAGGTATCAAACTTGCTGATAGGAATTGCTATCATACATCTTGCACGAAATGAAATTTAAGTAATCATATCAGCTTTGAGACATGGGCGATTCACAATTATTACTATTACTATAATCAAGGTTGCGAGATTGACTCATTAAGTTTATAAATTTGTCAGTATGAACTAAGAATTTTATAGTGTAGAAAATGAAATTCACAATTATGTCAGATAGGCTGCATCATAATTGAACAAAAGGAACTTTTCATTTAAACATTAATTGTTTGTGCCAGTATTCATTAGAAATATGCGGAGCTTGACCGCGTATAATTGCTCAATTTAAAAGATCTACTACTATAATCAAGGTTGCGATCTTGATATAAACATCTGACTCATTAAGTGCATACATTTATCGATATAAACTAAGAATTGTATAGGATATAAAATGCAATTCACAATTATGTCATATGAGCTGCATCATCATTGCACAAAAGGAACTTTTCATTTAAACATTAATTGCTTGTGCGAGTGGTAACAATTTTTTCATGATTTTTGCGAGCATCACGTAAACGCCGATCCCATTGTATCAAATCAGTCATACAACACAGTAGAACTACCATCTGTACGTGTGACTGACGTAAGTTTTACTATGTAGTGCGACAGATTAGATGAAATACGATTGGTGTTTATCTCAAGTTAACAAAAATTTTGTATTGTTCTATTTTTAAAAAATCCTGAAAATGCTAGAGCGCATAAATAAACAAAATACTATATAAAATCGATTGCTTACTGAGTGGTGTATTTGTGCTTACTTTCTTTACAACATGCCAGTACGCGGCAACAGCTTTACAGCAGTCGAAGAAAAACCTAAACGGGTGTCCACAATTACTCATAGCTTAGATCATGTGATGACCAAATTTACAATATCGTGACCATTATAGAAGCCTTTTAAATCGGTAAATTAAGCAAATTGTGATACCAGTCTAATCAAGTTCGCTATCTTGAGATAATCACCAATGAAATTTGATCTAATCAGTCGCACAAAATATTAAAAGTAATGCCAGTCACCTACTATTAGTAGTTTTGCTGTGTTGTTTAACTGGTTAGATACGTTGAGATAGCTGCCTATCTGGAGCTCGCAAACATGATTTAAAGAACTTCTATTCATTTTTTGTCAAACAACAGTCAGGCTAAAATAACCCTTTAATTTTATTGAGCAGGTATCGGTCAATATTTCCTTCTGAAAATGACAACACATACCTGATAATATTTAAACTGTAGAATGTTAGATGCATTCTATCAAACAGTTTGGGTGCTATGGACAACGACTGATTTCATTTAGTTTTTTTGGTTTGTCAATCACTTGGTAACCAAAGTTTACACAACCAAAGACTTTAACAAGTTAAACACACGTGATGAGTCTAATCACGCAGTAATTTCTGGAGTGCACATCGACGGATGAGGATTCCTCGCCAATTTTGCTTCCACTATTCTCTGCAAAGGCATTTATTTACATCCGTTGGCTAAAGAATAAAGGCGAGCAGATTGAAACCAGACTACAATGCTAATTAGGCTATAGTTCACCGACACATGCAGACAGGCAAAGGTAATCACTTACTGTCGTTCGTGAAGTACAGATTTGTGTGTAAGCGGTTCGCGGTAGGTGTAGCAACAACAATGATTAAGAGCTTAACATCTTAAGCATGCGTATCCACCACCAACACAACGTAAATAAAAACAACTAGTTAGCAACTTGTGATACAAGTAGTTTTACAGTCATTTTCAGAAACATCAAATTATAGACGCATATATATATATATATATATATATATATATATATATATATATATATATATATATACAACTCATTTATACAGTTATACAATGGTATTTTAAAATGATGGCTAACTGTTGAACAACGATCATTCGTAACCTCATAATCTAAAATCTCATTAAATTGTGGTTGTTACGAAAACGCGTGCACGATGTAGGTGTGCATGTGTTTTCATTCGACTCGGTTACATTACCAAATAGATGAAGATATGAATTATTTGCAGGATTTTTTCTAAAAGAGCCACTTAAACAATGGAATAGTGAATTTCAGACAAAAGATGCTGCAGATTGTCAAGACGACACGATGAGAGCTAAAATAACAGGAAGCAAACGAATACTTAAGAAGGAAATCACATTTTTTTTAAAAGTCAATCGAAACGTTTCAAATGCGCTACAGGAAAGAAAATCAAGGCGCGATGAGAAAAACTATGCTTAAACAAACTAGGCAAAACTTAGGCAATATATGGGAGTACAGAAAAAACATGAAGTAAAATAGAAATAAAGAAACCAGAAATCATGATAAAATTAAAAATGACCAACAAAAAGCGGAAACCCTTTCGACATAAAATATAAACTTCTAACATAAGCACAGCAGGTTTTTTCATTGATGAAATAATTCATGTATAGCTTTTTGCAAATAAGGCAACATATTGATCAATAAAGCATGCTAGAACAGTTATTGAACACTAATCAAAAGCATGTTTTTTCATTGAAATAGGAAAAAAATAATTGAAATGAATTGCGAGAAATAAATTGAGATGAAGATAAACACACTGAAAAGCCTAGTGAAGCGGAGAAATTTAAATATAGGTAGATAAATTTTAAGTGACGGTGTAGAACTGAGTCGTTATTAGCCCGATTTTTTTCAGCGACATATACAAAATGTTAAACAAGTAACATTGAGGCACTGACAGCAAGCAAGAATACCGTATATCAAACATTACACCTCGTTGAATGGTCATAGTTCTCATTATCAGGTTTAGCATCCTCTATGCCATTTTAATTGATACAATATAATTTTACATTTACTTCCGAATAGTGTTGAATACGCTGAAAATGCCGTTCTATTGCCAGAAAAATAAAGCGAGTTATAGGGAGACAATAATTACGCTCAAATAGTGCCCATTCGGTATGGCCTGAGGCTGAACTACTTTAAAACCGTCATTTTGTTCAATTTTGATGCTGAGTCAGAGATCATGCTCAACAGCTCCCGGATGCCAGTCTATCTAGAAACCATGTTGGCATCAGACTAATCGGCTTCTGACCAGATTTACAGATGTACTGGCCTTGCTGCAGCTGCTATAGGTAAATTATAAAAGCCACTCTCGATTAACGTACTTATTTCACCAAGTTCTTAGGCCAAGGTATTCAAAAAAGGACACTAACGGCTTTCCTTTATTGTGCTGAGACGTGGTAGATTATTGACTATAGATGCCAAAGCCTCGACAGTTGATGTATTTCCCACGAATAGTTTACGTTTTAGCCGGCTGAGTTTCTAGAGGCATCAATAAAGAGCAAATCCCATGAGACGATAAGTTCTGTTCGGCCGCATTTGAGGTCATCACTATAGCACCGAGTTAAGTCACGCCGGTTGCATTGAAAATGATATTATTTAATTTGTCGACTAACACGTTTTACCGAAAAAATGCAGTTAGTCGTTCATACAACAATAGAGGCAGACCAACTATCTCGTAGCCGGACACTGATATTCGTGATATTGGTCACTTGCTCCCACCGAACTTTGTTCTCATAAACCGAGAAACATTTGAAAAGGATAAAATGTGAATAGGTCTAACGAAAAACAGAGTCGAGAAGAGAGGACTGGTTAATTTGCCTTATTGAGCTATGTTCGTCTGGAATGCACCGTGCGGAAGATCTAAGTTTTTATTAATATGTGTAGATATGTATATGAGTATGCAAGCATGTTTTTATGTATATATATGTATTTCTGTATGTATGCAGCTAATAAACTAAGCTTAAACAAGAATATACATAATGAAAGAAGTTTCCAATAATACGACCGAACAACAGATTATCAATCGGAAGCAAGAGGAGCCGTATAAAAGTTGTGACGTTGTTGGCTAGCAAATCCAATACTACTGTAGACTAGGTCCATGGCGTATTTTAGTAATCAATGACTAAATGAATCGGTTTTTATGACTCCTATTTAATACTTACTCTTCGAGTTTGAAATTTATCCCGACGTTTCAGTTACTTTATCATTTTATGGAGTTTAGCCATTTGAACCAATACTTCTGCCATTTAGTCTTCCACAATGAAATGGAAGTCTGAGGAAACAGAGTAATTATTTAAAAAATTCTAATGGTTTTAATAGCTTTTCAATAACAAACATCAGGGCATTAATTATCATTGGCATAAGAAATATGAATTTCAATAGGACTATTTTAATAAACCAAAATCCGTTTATTGAAGTTTTAAATTAGCGCTATTATTACATCTAAAATTTCACCGGTTAATTACTTATTTAATCAATAAATTAAATATAATTCTTCTATCGTTTAGAACCGATTAATCATGTTAATCGGTGCTACATCAAGAGGCGTTGTTACACGCATGAATCAAAGCATCATTGACGCTATCAATAGTCCACCAAACTGATAAATTATCCGTCGTAAATATGAGAAAGTTGTTATGTGAATTTACTTAGTTTAAGCTGCAGTAGTGCAGCTATAATTATCAGAAGATTAAAGAGCACAGATTAAACATTTTAGGAGTTTAGATTGACCAGCAATAAGTAGAAGCATTGCGTGAATAAGTATACACAGTTACAAAGAGCTAGTTTTAATAAATTAATTGTACAATTGGCAATCCTTCACACACAAGTAATTTTTATCACAACTAACGACAATGCTTATAGGATAATAGCTGACAAGACGGAGCGTAAGCGCTACTGGTATATGTATAAGATTTAAAAAAAATCCTTATGTGGAAATAACTTTTTCACTTTTATCAGAAAAAAGGTAAATGCATTTTAAATCTCTTGATAAAGAAATTTCGATAAGATTACAATGCAAAAAACTCTAAATATCCGTTAGGCACACATTAATTTTAAAATGAGTGCGTTAACGATGTAGCGATTTTATTTTATATGGCAGAAGCGTGATTGGTTTGGACTCAGAAAAGTTAGTAGTTCTAACTGTCAAACAACGTTGTTTGGCACCTGTTTATTGGATAAGACCATTACATGATAAGTGATATATGGATAAGAAAGGTAGTAACTTAATAGTTAGATACTGTTTGTGGCAGAGAACTAAAATATATACAATTGTGTATTAGATGTTGCGTACCTAGTAAAAAAATTGTTCAAATATGAACAGAAGGAAAAACCAAAGTCAGCACGCACGGAAAGTGTAATCGCGAGCACATTCGTTTCGGGCTTACTTGTATTAATTTAAATTCCACAAGCGTCGGTCTATTAAATTAATGGTCTTAAATGGGTTGTTATCGCATGACATGTTTCCTATTTAAAAATATATCCAAATAAGGTTACGATTTAAAAAGCCAATGGCGAATTTGATTGTGAATTATGGCTTTGTGAAGACTTTAAATAACCACAAGTTCACAAAAAGTAAAGCATTGTTACTCTACTCTGTAAATTTTATAATAAAATGGAAGAATTTGTAATAGATTTAATCTCTTAGATAGTTTAATTCGCAAAACAGGCGTACAAATAACGAAACAGGTTAACCAAACAAAATAAAGTGAAAAATAATCTAAGGAACGAGGTAGAGATCACAGTCACATTCTCGGACTCATGATATTCCACATAGTGTCTACTCTCCACGATTTGCGGTGTTGCTCTATACTATCAGTTTTGCAAAGATCCGATTGATCCCCATCTCCATGTACGCGTCGATTTTGTCTTCGTTTTGGCTGGGTGCGGATTCGTTTCTTTCTTCCGAAGGCTTCAATATCGTTCATACCAACCACTGGAAATGAGGTACGGTATAACCTTCCCCATAATGGTGAATTTCTTTAATTTCTAGTCGACAGTAATGAAATTCGCTACCTCAATTTCAGAATAAACTGCCGTTTGAGCTCAAAATGTTGATGTAATCAATTCCTCTTCGCTAAAGCGAAACTTGAATTTAAATTCGGTCATCACCAGAACAGGACGGCTAATAGCGTTTATTAAACGAGATCCAATTTAATCACGTTCAAATCGGTAAAGCATACATGAATAAAGATACTGAAACTATGTTAGCAGACACATAAGAACATATAAACCGAAAACGCAAAGTGAACGTACTCCAGGATAAACGTGGCTAACTAGTATGCAGTTAGTCATGGATTCACGTCCAATTGACGAATTGTTTCCAATAGTGAGCTTACCAAACACGGAAAAATGGATAATTTACTCGCAAAACTTCCTTTTGCTAAGATATTTTCGAATTAACTGTCACAATCATACAGATGGATTGGATGTCCAATAATTAACAATTTGATCTAGTTTTGCTATATTGTTCGACGACTGGTTAAATACACTGTGATTGGTTTTTACATCAAGCTAGCAAAATTGATTTAGAGAATTTGATCTATTAACTTAAAAGACTCAAATTCCGACGAATATAAACTGTGCAATATACTATTGTACCGTCAAATTGTCCCACATTCCTCACCCAAATATACAGTGGGTATAGGGCGCAATACCGACTCCTACCGATGAGTCGCTATTAAGCACGAAATGTATGTGTGCATGAGAGAATACCTTTCCTTGATGCTAAATTTGGTTCATCCTTATAGTCCATTTTGAAATAAATTGTTACTAGATGAGTAACACCTAATTCTCAATTGCATATATATTTGTTCTCCAGAACAAACAATATATAGATACACTATACAAGAAATATATTTGTGAAATTTCTTGAATATGAATTTCGAGTATTACAGATAAAAGCCTATGTATATTGATGAAATTCGGCGAGTTGCGTACGCGGTTTGTTGCTTTGCACTATTAGTTTCACAGAGATCCGAATGATCACCATTTTCCAGTATGCATCTGCTTTGTCTTCGATCAGGCTGGGTGCGTATTTGTTCCTTTCTTTTGAAAGCTTCAACATCGTTCATACTAACCATTGAAAACGTGTTAAACAATCTTTGTTCAACGCAGCCGTCAGTAATTCACGTTACATGTACCGAACAAACAAGTGAATTCATTTTGTTCGAAGATTTACAGGGAGCTGGTTTTCTTAACTGCGTAATGACCCCTTACATATTGTCCTCAACAGCCGCCTCGATTCGTTCATTAACGTAAATCACAATATATCCGGCCGAACCGCCATTGTAGTGGCCAACACCTGTTGAACCAACACAAATTGCTCCATCCACTTATAATATGACTTGTTTATCATGACTTGCACATTGGGACTAGGGCAGTCGTTCTAGGCGGATTGGCTAGACGAGAGTGGGTCTACAGTATAGAAGAATGACAATGGGCGCTAGTCGGCTGTAGGATAATGGATCAATTTGTAGTGGTTCAACAGACGTTGACCACTGCAATGACGGCTCAGTTCGACATATTGTGCTTTATGCTGGTGAATGAAATAAGGCGACATCGATTAATGCTGTTAAAGGACATGGTCGAGAGGTCATAACGCAGTGAAGAAAACCAGAAGTTCGCTCGGCACCTTCGAACAAGATAAAAAAATAATGTGTTCGGAACATGTAACGTAAATTAGACAGCCGTGTTGCATGAATAGATGAAACCATACAAGTTTCGTGGCATATGAACACGAATTGCAGAAGCATGTGATGCCTAGGCGCGTTATTGCCGAATTTTAAGCCTGGCAGCTGACTAACGATCTTCATTTTAATTTGGTTATGCGGGAACTAATAACGATTGCTAATTTGAGTTTATTTCTCGCTTTCAACAAATTTTAAATTAGCTTCTAAATCTTTTTATTCAAAGCCGTTACCGGCTCGTTTCTTCTACGTTCGTCCTGTAATATAGGGGACAAGTAAACTATAGGATGGTGGACCAATTTGTGACGATCCAATAGGCGTTGAAAATTGCACAGCTCCCCTGCAATTTTCATTGGTTTGCTTCATAAAAACTATCTTATCTCGGAGTTAACTCTGCTCTATTAATAAAAAAGCATCGCTGATACTAAAAAGCGTGTGTTAATTCGTTGTAAAGAGCGCGTATATTATGTAAAAATTTGGTCGGCACACCAATTTAGTGAGAATATCGAACAGAATATTGCCATTCACTTGGTCAAAAGCACATTTGAGATAAAATTATTATTTTACAATCTCATATTGACCGGAATCCGACTTGTTCTAAACTAGTGAGTGATTCACGCGAAGCACTGAGAAGACGTAAGATAATCGAAGCAGATAACCTAGACACGACAGAAATCAGACTTATGCAACGACGGTTACCGCACGAGTTTTGAATATCATTTTTGAAGGAAGGAATAATGAATGACACACTCTAATCAACCAACACACTCTTATAATTCCATCTTGTGTGAAAAAGATTATTCAACGCCCCATAAATTGTCATCACCATCCACAAATAAGGTGTCAAGTAGATAATTGGGACCTGAAGACTTGCTATGTTTACGAGAAAAAGTTGCATTGCATATTTCTATCTCTGATGGTTGTTAGAGGTTAGCGTTTCACATAGTTTTTAGATACTTATTTATTGATTCTATTAGAGCCTAGAATACCTCATACATTGGTACCTACACAGCCCATATTGAATCTCATCTTTTTCCACAGCGATTTAGAATTTTCATCATCGACATTAGCATTCTGCATTATTTATACATTCATACATTCGAGGATCGGAACTGATGAAGGTGTTGCCCAATTTGGTTTACTGTTCGCAATGGCGTGAAAACCTACTTTTGGTTTAATAAATGGTAATTTACTTGAAGTAATCTCGATATATAGCAATCCAACATTGGGCACATCTACGTGATCAAAGCTCAACATATTGATAGTCCGTAGACAGATAAATGTCCATAAGGATATGAAACTTCGTTCAAAGGATATCTAAATTGCAAAGTTAAAGTTGTGAGTAACTCGCTAACAGGATTTTAATCGAGAAATGCAACACACTTGTTCGTCTGCGGTGCTCAACTTTTTAGCATATGTACAACTTCATTGGTAAGTTATGTAAATTCATCGAAATACCTTAAATACCTCACGTCACTTCTCATAAGCTTTTTCGCATTCAGCAGTTATTAGAACCATTAGCCTTGCGTTTACCAATCATTAGAAGACCAATAAAATCAAAATCGACAATTCAAGCTTGCTAAAATTGCAATTTCAATCGAGTATCTAAACATATAATTAGTGATGAGAAATTTTCAAACATCATTTCAGGATTAATCGGATGGAGATTTTTGTAAATGGCTGCGCGTGTAAAAATTTAGAATCCAAATAGCACAGCATAATTAAATCAACAACACCAACTAGATACACACGGGAATTCCTAGTTTTAATTCTAGTCCTCAAATTTGTGGTAACAAGCTGAATTTCAAGCGATCGACTGGCCAAAACAACGGTTCGTGAACGATGCATTCACACACTAAAACTGCCGGAGCATTTTCAAAAGAGACAGCTTTGCTTATTTTTGATCGTTAAAAAGAAACCCGATGAAAAACTTATAAAGAAAACTCTTCTTTCATATCCCTGCGATGGTTGGTGATTCCGCTATGAAATTCTACTAAAATCGTGGCTTTACACAATCAACCAATCAAAGCGTATAAGGAAAACTTTGAAGGAATGAGACGCGGTTTCTCATTCGTTTTGGAAATGCCACAGACGATGTGACTTGAAAAAAGGTGAACCCGGACGCTCACTAAGCCGGTATTTCTATCCACGCAAGCCATCCGCAGCTAAGTAAACCAACTAAGTAAACTTGACATTCCATAATGATAATTATTCGTCAGCAGACAGGTTTCTAAACGGCTAGGAATCCGTTGCTCTAAATAAATACCATAACATATACCGCCTAGCACACAATAGACAAACCTAATAACAACTAGACTAGCCGAAACGAGATACATAAAGCCAGAAAAGGCCACTTAAAACATCGCCAGAGGAACACGATGCTACATTGCAACATGCCAAGCAAAAAGCGAACAAATACACTATATACAATTGAAGAAAATTAAGCCAGGTAAATGTCAACCTGGAAAGAGTATTTTGGTCATTTGATTTTAATAGCACGTTCTGAAGTGAGTTCTGGCATAGATAATTTTCTATTCTCAGCTTTAAATGAACCAGCTTTAAGTATGAACCTGTTTTCTTTGGGTATACAGCTACAACAATTTTCATCAAGACATTTGTAGATGACAAATAAACGTGAAATGCTTAGTTGAGAAGATTAATGCACTCGTGCGAAATAAGTGAATATACTTGAACCTAAGAGATGTCATAATTGCTTTTATAAGTCACAAGCTACTGTTTCCGGCTGTCTAAATGTGTGTTTAAGCATATTGTCAATGACTTTAACCGATTTGTCCTTAAAGTTAACAAACAAGGCATAAAATATCAGGAAGTCGAGTCAATTTGCAGTTTTATACAGATGTTCAATTGAATACATAAAAACGCAGTCTGACCCTAAACACAAAATATTTCAAACAAGACGAATGTCAGGCTCTAGCCAGCTACATACGTCAAGTAATCACAAACCTTCATGGTACTAAATAGATAAAATTCTATTTCTTTAATGAAAATAGATTCAATATGAGGCTCTAAATCTAGATGTCTGCAAGTTCACGATGGAAATAAAATGCAACACAAATAATATTCTAGAAAACGAAGACCAACTTATTTACTGTTAGAACATCTATCAATTTCCATGCCAAAATAGTCAAATGGCAACAGATTATTTAAAGTTTGTACAAGTAAGGAAACCAAGTTTAAACAAAAATCTTTCAATAAAAAAGGCTCTTTAAATCAAGTTTGCGAGCTTGAAGTAAACACAAATCCCATTGTATTTAACCAGTCGTCGTTTTGTTATGTTGTTCGACGACTGGTTAAATACAATGGGATTGGTGTTTACTTCAAGCTCGCAAACTTGATTTAAAGAATTGTTACCACCACCCGCGCAATCAATTATTGTTTAATTATACACTCATGTTCACATAATTGAAAGGAAAGTCACTCCATGCCAATTTCTCTGTGCAGTCTTTAGACTACATTGTTAGGAGGGAGTTGTATTCAGCCTATTAACTTACTTCATCGTAAATATTACACATTACAAAGTAATAAATATTTTCTTTGTGGTGTGAAATTAGGAATTCAAAGCTAAAGTAAATAGTTACAGTAAGGGAAATTAAAACATTACCTACATCAGTATTAACATGCTGCCAAGAAAATTATTTAAAAGTTAGTTTTCAAATTCTAACCTCCGTCAATACATGAAACTAAAATGAAATAAGACTAGACGAGAAATTACCTATCGAATAAAAGATAGCAGTAATTTGATAAGGTACATAAATGATATATAATGCATGTTAGTAATGGCTACACTAAATAAACATGTTAATAGGTATAATAAGGTAACAAGAAACAAAAGATGACAATTTTAAAGGTTAATAACTACAAGGTTTGTTGGATAGTTACTCTTAAAATACAAAAAACTTATTCCTCGATATTATTTTTTAAACCACGTTCTTAATTGTAAAGTACCCATTTCGAGCACTCTTATCGACTGATTTACTGGATAAATGTAATTCAATAATTTATTTTATTTAAGTTGAATAACGCAGTCCACATAAAAAGTGCACTAAAAAATAAATATCAGTTTGTAATTAAACGAACATTGATTGCGCGGGTGTTGATAAAAAATTACTTTTAACCAAAGCTGCAAACTTGATATAAACACCTGACCCATTATGTAGATACATTTGTCAGTATAAACTAAGTATAGTATAGGGCAGAAAAGGCAATTCATCCAGTAGACTGGTTTCGTCCTTATTGGGAACTCATCACGTACTGTCCAGAACCTGGGCATGCATGCTTCGGAATCTGGGGCTATATCCATCGAGCCACACTGCCGCATAGTGGATAGAGCACCAGATTCCGAAGCATACGTGCCCAGGTTAGAGCCCTAACCGCGGTAAATTCTGGACAGTACGTGATGAGTTCCCAATAAGGACGAAACCGGTCTACCGGATGAATTGCCTTTGCTGCCCTATACTATACTTAGTTTACACTGACAAATGTATCTACATAATGGGTCAGGTGTTTATATCAAGTTTGCGACCTTGACTAAAAGTAATCAGTTTGTAATGTCAAATTAGAAGAACTCAATCTTAGCAGGTGTGCGTGAGGCTTGGAGAGCTCCACGGTGATGCAAATGCCCAAACAAGTAGTTGGATTGAAAGCGCTAATTAACAATTATGGACGTTTTTTAGATACACGTCAAGGAATACGTGTGTGTGTGTTGTATTTGAAAAATAAATGTAATTAGTCACAAGTTTGATTAACGCGAAGTAAATTTATAAAGTAATATATAAGCTAAGCTTAATCCAATATATTTAATCGTTTTCCTGTTAAGAAAAACTATGTTTAGGTTCATGTTCAACAAGCAGTCGTGCACAAAATCTCCTTTTGAAAGGCAGCAAAAAAATTGCCGGTAAAAATTGGACCACAATCATGCTAACCCTTTTGAAGTTTTAACTTCTGATTCACAGCGCAGCTAAAACTAAGTGTAAAATGAATGGTAATGGAATGTGAACAAGTCGATATGCTCGATTTACTCATTGGCGTAGCCACAGGTTCTATCCAAAGGCTGTGCGAGAGGATCGAGTACCTTTCCATGTTTCAATGTTTGGATTTCACGATTAAAATGTACTTCAGTTTAAAAAAGTAAAGAAAATCCACGGCAACATCACGATTTGCAGCACGTTGACATAAATACTCACCCGATCCAAAAAGCATTGCATAAACCACTTGACGCCGTATTGACTCGTCATGATCGCTTGTTGTGAGAAGTGACGCTCCAACGAGCCGAGGAATCTGACTAAAACACGATCGTGATGATTGAACAGACGAATGAGGCCAGGAAAGCCGTCCATAAATACAGCATGGTGCTTGTGTCGAAAGCCATTCAGCAGTTGACTGAGACACCAAAAAGCATCTTCTTCATCTTCGACGTACATTAAAAACAGGCCAGCCAATTGACTCATACCCTGAGGGGCAGAAAAAATGTGTGTATGTTACAAAGGTTATGACATGCAATACGATTGGCAAGGACCAAATCTGAAATTGCGACAATACGACATGAGTCAGGCAACTCGAAGCATAATGTAGAAGTGTAACAGTGTCTCAGGCGCAAATAATATTAAACGAACAGCGAAAAGATTGGTTAGAATCAAAAAGTTGCATACCCTATTTTGTTAAATCAAGGTGAATCCATTGTCGCAGTCTGCTACTACACAGTATATTTTGGTGTGTTAACATAGCTTTGTTAATATAACCACCACTGGAGACTGGGCCTTTTCGCTGGTGTGATGGTTTGAGTGACTTTATATATGGACTACATGACTTAGGCAAAAATGCTGTAATGGTTTCCCGTACGATGTAGGCCACTGAGGAGAGATCTGGCGAACGTAGTCTAAATAACCTTACTAGGATTAGGCGACCTAGTGCGCATAAGGAGCCTACACATAGTTATAAATTTCGTGGACATGCGGCAATGAACCATCATTATATTAGGCTGGTGTAATGTTGTGGAATAGTATTATTATTATTATTATTATTATTATTATTATTATTAATAGTAGTATTAGCAGTAGCTTTAGTGTTAATGTGAAAAAATTCTTATTAGAAGTATTAGTAGCGGTAGTAGTGGTAATAGCGGTAGTGGGGTAGTAGTAACAGTATGAGTAGTAGTGTTATTAATATTGGTAGTAGTTATAGCGTTAGTGTTCAAAAATGTTAATATTAGTAGCAGTGGTAGTAGTAGCAGTAGCAACAGCAACAGTAGTAGTAGTAGCGGTAGTAGTAATAGTAGTAGTAGCAACAACAGTATTAATAGTAGCGGTAGTAGTAGTAGCAGCAGCATCAGTAGTAGTATTAGTAATAGTAGTATTACTAGTAGTAGTTGTAGTAGTAGTAGTAGTTGTTGTTGTTGTTGTTTTTGTTGTAGTAGCAGTATCGTACGAGGAACTATTGTTGAAGATTTTTTAATACAATCTGTTTTGTTAGAAGTATCTTGTACGAATACGAATACTGCTTTGGTGTATCTCCCTCATAGATTAATATTTTATAACAATTTCAGCAATGATCCACATAATTTTCACCTACTCACGGGATGGGCAGAGCTTTATAATCTACAGTTTTTCAGCATTATACTGTTTCCCACTTTTCGTTAAAATGAATACACAGAAACTATGGTTTTAAATATCTGAGAGTAAGATGTATTTAAAGTTTATAAAGCCTCAGTTACTACAATAAGCCTATATCAATATTATGCACATTTATCAAAATAAGCTTATTGATAACATTTTCCATAGCTCCATTATCCGAGAAAGAAAATTAAAACTGTTTGCATTGGAAGACAAACCAGTTACCACTTCTTGCGTTACTTTTAAAAATGATTTTATAGAAATTCAAATTGGATAAATCTAAATATAAGCGATTGAAATATAAAATGGTTAAATCAGCCATATATATATATATATATATATATATATATATATATATATATATATATATATATATGGACGGATCTCACACAAGCTAATCACGAACAAATTAGGATAGTTAGTACCTATAAATCTAGACCGTACGCTTTTCTGAAGATGCACAAACACGACATTTCTTTTACAGTAATTATTTCAATGGCAAATACGCCAATGCATGAGTTGACCAAATGGTTGTCCAACCTATTGAAGCCGACAAGAAATTACTTATTTTTGAAGAGTTTGAAAGATTCTTTTGAAGTTATTGAAAGGGCAAACAAATTTAACGTTAAAATAATTGGATGCGTTCGATTGATGTGGTGTCATTCTTAACTAATGTCCATATGAATAAAACTATTAAGCTTTTAAGTATTTGTGCTAAGAAGAATTTCCGGAATTTTAAACTGAGCAACGGGAAATTGGAAGGATGACTTTGTTTATGCTGTTCAGATATTCATTTCAGTCTTAACAGTCAACTATACAGAGTTTGTAAATTTAAACTATATAACCGTTATTTTGATATATTTTCAGTCTGTGATAGCTGTCCGCACGCAGAAAAAGGATGATACTATGGCTTGCCTTGTTGTGTTACTCAAACGTATAGTTAATGGCAAATTGCGCTGATCAGTCTTCCATAAGAGAACGTGATCAGCTCAATACTTAAATTTTGGCAGCTACTGCCCAATGAAATGGAGAATGGTTAAATAAAACATTGTGTCATCGAGCATAGCGAATTTGTTCGCCTGACCCTCTGCAAACTGGGTTGGATGGTGTGTATCATTCTCTTATCATAAACGGTTACCTACCACATTTAAAGATACGTATGAAACTAATTATTTAATAAAAACGTGAATATTTGTACTGCTAATAAGAAACCGGTACACATTTACCAACAAAACAACGATGAAGAAGCAGATGCAGTAGAAGATCGAATTCACGCTTGTCGAGGAACATATCAATTTTGTAGTATCAAAATAAGGCTGGAGTTTCACGCATGTCAATAACTAAGCACGTATTGTTCTGTGAAAATTTGGACATACCAAAAAATAGCTTTTTAATTTTAATTAAGACTAGATTTGTTTAATGTTTCTCTATTCGGAATTTATTGCAATATATCGACGATGTCCAGAATTGTGTAAGAAAAAACAATTTTTCACGATCTGAAATTACCATTGGACTTTCTAAGCCTCAGGCTAAACTGTGCCTAGTTTTGCTTCTTCGTGTTCTATTTATGCAATGAATCAATTGACACGACGGAACGAAAGTGATACGGTACAATTTTAAACACGTTTTTAAAATTTATATCGGGTAGTATGTGTATTTTTTTATTTGAAGCTTATAAGTAAGCAGCCGCATGCAGATGCAACTATTAACAGTTTATGCATAATAAGCCAAATAGCCACAATTTAAGTATCACAATAACCGAACTGAATCAAATTTAATTCAAAACAAATACTAACGCTACTATAACCAACGTTGCGATCTTGAAATAAACACCTGACGGATTAATTACTCTCATATGTTAGCATAAATTTAGAATTGTATAGTGTAGAAAAGGAAATTCATCCAATAAATGTTAATTTCAATACCAGTTCCCCATGTAGTGTGGTTTCTGGTCAGTAATGACAGATTGGGGATGGTTAGTTGGAATTTTAGGGCTAAAGGGATGCTATATAGGCTCTACCCAAAAGAAAGGTTAACCAAAAAACATTTAGTATAAAACTAAAAATTGCGTAGTGTGCGCCAGGCTGGATCAAGGGTTGGAACACCAGATTTCGAAGCAGACGTGCAAAAGTTCGAGCCCTATCCGCGGCATATTATGGCCAGTACGTGATGAGTTCCCAATAAGGACGAAGTCGGTCTACTGAATGAATTACCTGATCTGCGTTTTGAATAACGCAGATCAGGTAATTTCAATTAATCCAGGTTCGCAAAAACAATCTCTATTCAAGAAAAAGTTATTACTGATTGAATTACCTTTTCTACACCATACACTTCTTAGTTTATACTGAAAAATTTATATACCTAATGGGTCAGGTGTGCATATCAAGAATGGAACTTTTAATATAGTAATTGTTATCACAACCCGCGCAACCAATGTTCGTTTAATTAAATAACAACGCTTTTGCTACTAATGATAAATGAATAGTTTAAACTTGTTCAGTAGTGCTTTCGCTCCAACTTATCAACTGATTTATTTCAGAAACAGAACAAACGGATTAATTTTGTTTAAATAGCAAAGAAACAGCCCACATCGTATGCAACAGTAAAAGCCCCAAAGTTTCCCTCATATACAAAGAATAAATTTTTTTACATATAAGAGCTACTTGTTTCAGGTATAATTACTGGCTCAGCCATTAGTGACCTGGTAATGCCAAATGATAAATACCTGGTATTTTGAACCATTACTATGTAACAAAAGCATCTTTATAAACAATTTTATAAAAGACAATTTTATTTACATATATCTTCGGTGAAAAACATACATACACATAAATACATAATCTGAGATCAGGGTCTCCTTCCACGACAACTTCTACAAATAAACCTATGCGGAGTCAATTCTAAGGCAATGCGACATCGCCAATACAGCTTCATTGCAGTTTTAACTGTATTCATTTAAAAACAATACCAAACCCTATATTTAACACGGCTAACCAAAGGCAAGTGAGCTAATAAGATTGCTCTACTAAAAATCTAGAATAAGATCGCTATTGAGCACGATTTGATGCCACATAGCGCAGGGTTGCTAAACCAAGAAAGATAGACAAATTTGACTGTGTTTGACTTCAATTATTTCCGACACGTGAAGTCTATCCGCCGTATATCTTACGCTAACCTGACACATACTGAGAATAGAAGAAGTCTATCTACTGAACATTGTTTCACACAATTTTCGCCCATTAAAGTGTTTCTTAGTTAGAGAGGACACGTTTGCAGCGCGATCAAGTGACTGATATCGTGAACAGTAATAATCAGCCATGAAATGGTTATTCTACTCTTCCTGCGATTCCAGCAATCCACCGTGTTAACTCATGTTATTGCATTTAGTAATCAATTTAAATGCCATGTCTGGAGAACACACTTTTGAGGCTTCAACGACATGTTGCGCAATTGCAGATGTGCATTCACCATTTGATTTAAAATAGGGGTTTAAAAATTACAACGCTCTCTCCTTCGAGTAATTAACCGTCTGGTTAATCGTTGAAATCTCATACGTAAGTTCTTCAGACATAGCATTTCAGATAATTATTAAACATAATAACATAAAGGAGTTTGCCACATAAAAAGCTTTAAGGAATAAAACTGAAGCCGGATTTATGCAAGTAGAAAAAGCATGTTCTGGCATTGAGCTTGAACTGGAGGTGATGCACGCAATTGAGTGGCTGTTCCATTAATTCGCACTCTTTCCACGACTACATTTTTCTATTTTGTTTGATCTTTCAATATAGGCATAAAGAGATGTTCACCTGTAGATACTTGAGAAGAATATGAGAAAGAAACGTTTCTTGTATCTGATAAAAAAAAAATTTTCTCTTTGCACATTAAAAGACACAATGAATAAAAAAATATATATGCTAAGACTGATCCAAGAGGACTACCCATACCTATGCCGTCAATTTGTCTGTAAAAGACTCATTAAAAAAAATTGTACATTAGATATGCATAATGAAAGAAGTTTACTTATGTCGTCCAATTTTGTAAGTTTCCTCTACAGATGATCGCATATATGCAGAGATTAGTAATATTTTTATTTAGCGGAATACTAGTAAATAAGGATGGTATATCTAGGAACATCGTTTTCCTCCCTTTTAAATCTAATTCGCGAACATTTCACCAACTTGAAAACTAGCTCTTTTCCACATTTTGCTTGTGCGGGACAATTGGTAGCACTCGTAGGTCGGTAAAATCTTGAATCCTTTACGTTTCCAGGCGAGTGATCTGTGTAATAATTCCATTCTTAGGTATGTATTCTATAGGAACGGCCGTGTACAGTCCCATGTTAAGTAATCTCTTTTCATTATCCTTGAGATTCATAGATGATAAATTTATTACCCGTTTAAACACAGCAGAATCTTTTGGAATATTTCTCATTAATAAAAAGGGGCACACTTTCTCCGAGAGTGTACGGCTTAATAAGGATTCATAAACAAGATAATCCACTTAGATTTATTGTGAGTGTGCAGAATTCTCCAACTTATAAAATATCCCAACTTCTATGCCATAGAATAAGATCCCCCTCCTTCGTAGATTATAAATTAAACAAAAAATCACTTTACTGTAATTAGTAAATATAAATTATTAGAGAATGATAAAATGGCAAGCCTGGGTATGGTATCGATGTATACTAACATTCCAGTGCAACGTTGTTTAACGGAATACCCTGAAATATTAGAAGGCAGTAAAATGATGTTAAGGAGTATTATGGAAATTTTTTTTAAATTTGTATCTCCTCTACATACTTTATATTTAGAAATGAATTCTACATACAAGTTAAAGGTCTTCCTATGAGAAAACCATTAACGGTCCCAGTTGCTAATTTTTACATGCATTATATAGAAAAAATCTATTGTTCCGATCTTCCCTCAATCTAAACTTATATTTAAGATTCTTAGATGACATCTTCTTAATTTGGAATCATGGGGATAAGAAGTTTGAGAATTTTCTGTATTTAGCTAGTCAACTAGGAGAGTTAAAATTTACCTTGGAAAAAAAGAAAAGAATTATCATTTATGGATGTGATATTAAAACGAATGAGTCAAGTATTAGAAAAATATATTTATAGGAAAGATACTCATTCGGGTATCCTCCTGAATTACTGCTCTTATCACTCGTTTGGGCAGTCTAAAATCCATGATAATAAGTCTTAAAATAGTGGATCTAAAATATATAGACAAAGAAATGATGAAATTGAAAGAAATATTCAGGATAAATGGTTATCCGGAAAAATTAATCAATAAAATCATAAACAAGACGCTACGGCGATTTATGAAAAAATAAACCAAGAAAAACAGGTAAAGGGATTTATAAAAACAAAATGAAGATAAACACAGAACTCTGGTTCTACCAGATTCCAGATAAAGTAGAAAAATTAGGATATTAGCAACAAAAAGCAACATAGGAACAGTGTTAAGGAAATCAGTTACAATAAACAATAAGCTACCGAAAGAAATAGAACCCCTCAACACATCAGGGGTTTATGAGATAACTTGTAAAGATTGCAAATTCAGGTATATATGTGAAATCATGCGTCCAATAAAGGTACGTAGAGGGGAACAGAAAACTGCATGCAAATATGGACATAGTAATAGATCAGATCTAGCCAGGCACTCAATGGAGACAGGTTATCAGATAAACTGGGATGGCTGTAAACAGATTGCACCATGTAACCGAATTAGATTAACCAGGTTGATTAGGGAATCGATTGAAATAAAATCAGGAATTAACGTCATGAATGTTCCATAGGTAGAAAAACCATTAGGCCCCATATATAATGAAGCTTTCTCGAATATGAGGAAACACGAAATGGAGGAATCAGAGTTAACAATAATTTAAAACAATGACTGTGAATTTGAGATAGTAAACAAAACAATATAGATGGAGCTCCCAATAAGGACGAAACCGGTCTACTGGCGGAATTGCCTTTTCTATACTATACAATTCTTAGTTTATACTGACATATGTAAGTAATTAATGGGTCAGGTGCTTATATCAAGATCGCAACCTTGACTATAATTATTGTTATCACCGACCGCACAACCAATATTCGTTTAATTTAGATGGAGGTAGAAAGAGGTAATTTGACTGATATACTATAATTATAGTGAATCGTGTGCACTCGGGGAACTTACATAGTTACTTATATGTTGATTTAAATATATATATATATATATATATATATATATATATAATGGATTGTATACGTTTATATATATATATATATATATAATTTGTTGATGGATGAATACACAAATATCTAAATAATATATGGAAGAACCTCAAACGGTGCTTATATGTTTATTTTTTATACAAATTATATATGGAGTTTACACGTAAATTTATACGGATGAATATTATCGATTTATATAAGATGTGAGAGGAACTCACATGGTTGCTTATATGTTTATCTAAATATGCATTATATATATATATATATATATATATATATATATAGTGAAGATACATATATTTATGAATGATTCTATATACTGATATGATTGTTTATTTGTACACACATTTATATTCACACCGTTCGTATACTAACATGTTTTGCTTTGTCTTTTAGCATGTATATCTGCATTATATGATGAATAAAGCCTAATATTTTAGGCAACTCTTTCTTCTGACTTGTCTACTCACTCTGCCCGTTTGCTGTGCTTGTTACTGTGATTCAGAACAATTTATTCATCATATAACCCAATCATGGAACGCCTACTCAGACCAGAAAGATTTGATGTTGAACCTAGTGCACCAGATGCAGCAAAACAATGGAATCATTGGTATCGTACATTCTGTGGCCTCCTAAAAGCGGTCGAATCCATGAATCCGGATAAATTGGACACTCTTATTTCCTACGTCTCTCCTAACGTATATGAACACATCGTTGATTGTGATACTTATGATCATGCTATCAAAACTCTAATGAATCTCTATGTCAGACCGAAAAATGAAGTCTTTGTTCGTCATATACTCGCGACTACTAAACAAGAAAATGGACAAACATTGGATCAATTTGTTCAGATTCTGAAATCGTTAGCTAGGGAATGCAATTTCAAACCAACTACGGCCGAGGAAAATCGAGACGATGCTCTGCGCGATGCCTTCATTAATGGAATCCAGTCCAATTCAATCAGACAACGTCTCTTAGAACACAACTCACTTAATTTTCAAGCGGCTTTTGATCAAGCACGTGGTCTCGAAATGGCGGAAAAGCAATCATTATCATATCAAAACTGTTTGAATTCTGCACACACTGCAACAGTTCAGCCACTCTGTCCTTCATCAACCTCCGATAAATCTACAGATAATCTTGTTGCTGCTGTTAAACAAAAATGTGACTTTTGTGGGTACGATTATCATTTAAGATGGAAATGTCCGGCCAGAAACGCCTTCTGTAAAAGTTGTGGAAACAAAGGACATTTTCAAAAGGTATGTCGCTCTAAGAATCACCGCCCAGTGGTTTCGACGCTTCATCCTACCATATCTGCAACTGTATTAGCAGCTGCTCCTGATTGTCTCACCAAATGTGTAATAAATCTAGAAGTCAATAACATAAATTGTCATGCTCTCATTGATACAGGCAGTTCCTGTAGTTATGTTTCAGAAGCCTTCGTTTTGAAAAATAATTGGAAAATTCACCCCTCTCAAGAAACAATAACCATGGCGTCTAGCTCATTTTCGAGTCATACCAAAGGTCATTGTTTTGTGTCGATTCAATACAAATCATGTGTTTATCAAAATATCAAGCTATCTATACTTTCTGATCTTTGTACTGACGTACTCCTCGGTCATGACTTCCTTGGATTGCATAAAAGTGTAAATATCTCTTTTGGTGGTCATAAATCGTCATTCACCGTCTGTTTACTGAAACCTGCATCTGTTACGTCCCCGCCTCTTTTCCACCATTTAACTGCTAACTGGAGGCCTATTGCTACGAAATCAAGAAGGTACAATCGAATGGATGAAATATTTATCCGGGATGAAATAAACAGATTAGTTTCTGATGGCATTATCGAACCTTCAACATCCCCGTGGAGAGCACAAGTTCTCGTGGTATCGAATGAGAATCACAAGAAACGTATGGTTGTGGACTACAGCCAAACAGTCAACAAATTCACACTATTAGACGCCTATCCTTTGCCGAAAATAGACCAAATGGCTGAAACCATTTCAAAATATCATATATTCAGCACTTTGGATCTCAAAAGCGCTTACCACCAGATACCTATCCAAGAACATGAAAAGGTATTTACTGCTTTCGAAGCGTGTGGACGCTTGTTTCAATTCCGTCGCATTCCCTTCGGAGTGACGAATGGTGTCTCATGTTTCCAAAGAACTATGGATCATATAATCGCACAGGAACATCTCACAGATACATTTGTCTATGTGGACAATGTGACAGTTTGCGGGAGAGATACGCTTGAACACGAAACAAATCTCAACAAATTTCTTAATGCCGCTAAAAAATATGGATTGACTTTAAATGAATCAAAGAGCATTTTCGCAGCTAAAGAAATTACTCTTCTTGGTTTTCAAATATCGAATGGAAAAATTAAACCTGATCCTGACCGATTAAAGCCTTTACAAGATCTCCCACCACCGTCGAATGTGCAATCGCAACAAAGAATTGTGGGATTTTTCGCTTATTATTCGCCGTGGATCTCCAACTTCTCCGATAAAATCCACTCACTCGTTCATAATCGAACTTTTCCTTTGCCCGTCTCTGTGAAACAAAATTTCGATGATCTTAAAAAAGAATTAGCCGTAGCAACTTTAGCTTCTATTCGTTGTGATATTCCGTTTGTCGTCGAAACTGATGCTTCGGACGTAGCTATTGCTGCCACTTTGAACCAAGATGGAAGACCTGTGGCGTTTTTCTCTCGGACGTTGACGCCATCTGAAAAACATCACTCAGCTGTTGAAAAAGAAGCCTATGCCGTGGTTGAAGCTATTCGAAAATGGAGGCATTTGCTTTTGGGTAATCATTTCAAACTTGTCACTGATCAAAGATCTGTTTCCTTTATTTTTGGCAATCAAAATCGGGGAAGGGTGAAGAACGATAAAATTTTGCGCTGGAAAATGGAATTATCACCTTACAGCTTCGATGTTGTCTATAGACCCGGAAAAGATAATAAAGCAGCAGATGCACTAAGTCGATCCTGTTGTGGTGCGCTTCTAAATGGACTGGATTTAAAACAAATACATGATCATCTTTGTCATCCTGGAATTTCTCGTATGCTCCACTTTGTGAAATCTCGTAATTTACCATATTCTATTGATGAAATTCGAAAAATGACCTTGAGTTGTGAAGTGTGCTCTGAAATCAAACCCAGATTTCCTTCGGCAATTCAAGGCCAATTAATCAAAGCTACCCAACCGTTTGAGCGGTTATCTATCGATTTTAAAGGACCTCTTCCTTCATCAACTCGTAATCGTTATCTACTGACGGTCATCGATGAATATTCTCGATTTCCCTTTGCATTTGCTTGTCCTGACCTTAGCAGTCACACCGTCATACTTCACCTGTGTCAAATATTCGCAATGTTTGGGATGCCTTCGTACATTCACTCAGACAGAGGTTCTTCCTTCATGTCGACCGAGGTACAAAATTTTCTTCGGGAAAAAGGTATAGCTTCGAGTAGAACGACTCCTTATAATCCCAAAGGAAATGGACAGGTAGAAAGAATGAATGGTACCTTATGGAAATCGATCCTTCTCGCTCTCAGATCAAAAGGCTTTCAGTTGAAAACTGGGAATGCGTGCTGCTGGACGCATTACATTCAATCCGTTCATTATTGTGCACATCTACCAACGAAACCCCTCACGAGCGTCTTTTTCGACACAATAGAAGGTCGACTTTTGGTAACACACTCCCAACCTGGCTTACTGTTCCTGGCAAAGTTTTACTCAAGAAGAATGCTAGAATTTCTAAATATGACCCCTCTGTGGAAGAAGTTGAACTAATTCATTGCAATCCTAACTATGCGCATGTTCGTTTTTCTGATGGAAGAGAAGATACAGTATCTATCCGTCAATTAGCCCCGAAAGGCTCCGACGCACTGATGAATGAAGCTGGAACTAATATGGGACTCTGTGAAAATGAACCGGTTGTTGCTGATGAACAAACCTCCTATAATGACGATACCGATATTGATAATGTTAAGGCAAATGGTGAATCTACGGATAACTCAAATGCTCGTGACCTATCAGAGAATCTCGAAAACCTTATCAATCAACAACAACGTGTTCATTCTTATAATTTACGAAGTGGAAATGTTTAAATACTATGTTTTCTCAATCCTCTTTGAATTGTTACTATAACAGTCTTGTTCCGACTCTGACGCTACGCTACAAATCGCAGTGGAGGAGAATGATATGTTTGTTTATTTGTACACACATTTATATTAACACCGTTCGTATACTAACATGTTTTGTTTTGTCTTTTAGCATGTATATCTGCATTATATGATGAATAAAGCCTAATATTTTAGGCAACTCTTTCTTCTGACTTGTCTAATCATTCTGCCCGATTGCTGTGCTTGTTACTGTGATTCAGAACACTACTTTAGTTAAAAATGTCAAGTAGGCGTGAACGAATCTTTATTATGTTTTTTCTAATTTTTACATTAGACGCACAACGGAGTCATGCTGACAAGTGGTGGAAGCACCGTTGCACCAGTAAGTACATCATCAATTGGTATCCCATCAATTTTTCGTCCTTTGGGCGCCACTGTGAAGCTGCTACCACCTAGTACATTGAATAAGGAGGGTTTGACAGTGAGCTCGGGAAGTCGAGAGGAACACGCAGTTTTGCGACCATTGACAAACAACTCTAATGTGAAGTCTATCGGTAAGTCAATAGTCTGTTAGTTGGGTCGGTCCGATGGTCATATAAATTTTCGACCTATCAACTGGCGGTCCTTAGCTTATCATACGAACAACATTAATATAAACTTTATTAGTACTAAGGGATACAGCTTCTTACGTGCATAATTTACACGTTTTAAATGTGTAATGTCATATTAAGTGCAAGTCTGATTTACTCTTTGAATAATTTTCAGCTGCTAGATAATACTTTTTGCTGCAGATTCATTTAAAACTAATTTCTAAATTGCCGTTTGCCGCTTATGTCTTGGCTACGCTTCTGGATCGCTCTTTAATGCGACGGAAAGCATACATGCCCCTCTAAGACATTTTTGCTTAATATAGTCCTTGTTTATAGGACTTTTTTTCTGAGAGTATCAGTTTGAAAGACAATCCATTTATAAGAAGTTATTGCGTACTAGTTTGGCCCAAATCGGTGATGTACTAAATAGAGGTCAACTTCTTCATCATCACGCTATCGAGACGAGAGTCTTTATTTTTATTTTCCTTAATACAAGCATAATACGTGTATATGTGCAATGATGTACGTTTTTGATACAGAATTAAGCATGATCATGCGTTTATATATGCATATTTTTGCATGCTTGTGCGTATGATTGTATGTATGTGTATGTGCGTTTGTATACATGTATATACTCATGCCTCTGCCATTTATCTGTTATGCACGTGCTTCTGTCTTACTCAATGTGATTGAAATATCTATATATGGTCAACATTGTGAACCGATATTAAGCGAACATTGTTGCGGTCTTGATATAAACACCTGACCCATTAATTACTTACATATGTCAGTATAAACTAAGAATTGTATAGTGTAGAAAAGGCAATTCATCCAGTAGACCGGTTTCGTCCTTATTGGGAACTCATCAAGTACTGGCCAGAATTTGCTGCGGACAGGATACGAACCTGGGCACGTCTGCTTCGGAATCTGGTGCTCTAACCACTGAGCTATCCTGCCGCACACTACACTACACACAATTTTCAGTTATATACTAACTAATGTAACTTGGTTAGTCAATTTTCCTTTAGGTGGAGCTCATATGGCATCCATTTAGACCCAAAGTTCCAACTAACCATGCCCAATCTGTCATTACTGAACAGACACCACATTACATGGGGAAATGGTATTGAAATGAATATTTATATAATTAAACGAACAGTGTTTGCGCGGGTGGTGATAACAATTATTATAATCAAGGTTGCGGTCTTGATATAAACACCTGACCCATTAATTACTTATATATGTCAGTATAAACTAAGAATTTTATAGTGTAGAAAAGTTAATTCATCCAGTAGACCGATTTCATCCTTATTGAGAACTCACCATGTGCTGGCCAGAATTTGCTGCGGACAGGACTCGAACCTGGGCACGTCTGCTTCGGAATCTGGTGCTCTAACCACTGAGCCACTCTGCTTCACAAACCGATATTAACGCTTTTTTCAGTTTAATTCACTGTATGGTAATGTACTTCACATTATTTAAAATTATCTAGGTCAATCTTCTCGAATAATTCTGATGAAAAGTACAACGCCGATGAATGCTGATAAAACATCTCACAGTGTTTCCACGTCGACGTCTGCGGACATCACTAGCACACTTCCAGTGAACTCTGTTACTGTGAATTCTTCTTGTTCGGATACAGATCAATTATTAAAAATTAGCACAAGTGGTATATCTTCTCCCAATGTATCATCAGTTTCATCAACTGCATCTGTTACAAACATTTCAACTGCTGAAAATAGTACCAATTTTGCTGCTATTCTTGCTGTTGCCGGTAACATGAGCACCATCGAAAGCAACGAAAAACAGACAACTGCTCTTACTACTGTTACAACGAGTAGTTCTAAGGTATCACTAGCCATTCGCCTGCAATCTGCAGACTCGGGTCCTAGTCCTGTTTGTGTTACTTCGGGTCAACTGCGAATGACAAGCGTAAATTCTGTCAACAACAGCATCGCCGGTTTTGACAGAGAGAAAGCTACAAATATGTCTACCTCTACTGTGGATAGTGGCACAGATGAATTGACATCTCGTAAACTGTCCGTCGTCTTACCTTTATCTTCCAATGTAAGTCTTTTTGTCTTATTTAATGTATCCTCTTCATCATCATTGTACTGCCCTACGACATTTGAACCATTACTTATCGTTTCATCAACATTGAGTAGAGTCGTTCTTACAGCTTGACATCCATGTCTAATTTTACAGTCCTGCAAGCTTCTCGCCATTTACTCTAATTTAGCCACTTCTGCTTCCAAAGTGATCACTTAGAAGTAAATTCGTACGTAGGTACATAGCCTGATTGGTTTATAGAGTGGATAACAATTAATTAGTGTAATTTTATATAGACCGCTATAAAACACTTCCAATCAATACTTCTGATTGGCTAATACAAAGGTATCTTATTCTTGAAAGCCAAATTTCTATTGGCTATTCTAAATTTGATCTGTAACATGCACATCATACTTCCATAGTTTAATTACGCCAACTATTTAACAAATTAATTAATTAATAAAGCCTCAAAAATATATCTAGTCGCACTGCTACACTCAAAATAACTTATAGTAATTTAATTAATAAATAAAATATGAGAAGCCTCTTGCGACGCTCCTTAAAAAGAGCAGTACATGCTGTCTTGATGCATTACTACAATTTTCATTTTCGGCACTAACATCATAACCAAAATTAAATAAGGGTTATGCTTTGATCGTAAAAGATAATTTGGTTGCCATTTACTATGGCTGGTTTGGATTATTATTTTGGCCCA
Organism: Eudiplozoon nipponicum; assembly: GCA_029291075.1. Classification (NCBI taxonomy): domain Eukaryota; kingdom Metazoa; phylum Platyhelminthes; class Monogenea; order Mazocraeidea; family Diplozoidae; genus Eudiplozoon; species Eudiplozoon nipponicum. The sequence continues at coordinate 82,692 of JAQBSW010000153.1, read as the reverse complement.
TATTCGCTGGCTTACTGGATATAAGAAATTTTAGTGGCACAGTAGCACCAACGGCATATTGCAATAAATTATTTAGATATGAAAATCATTACTAATGATAGGATCTCGTCTTCAATGATAATTATCATCTCGCCCGTAGCCATAGAAATTCTAGCCTGATGACCGGCGGACTCAAGCTAGTCAACCCGGGATTGGTAGCCTGAACCTTGCCGGGCCATAAAGGGACACAGCCATCATCCCGTTTCATGTGAAGTCTCGAGTTTGGTCTAACTGCGCTGTAAGTTTCTTTAGTTAAATGTGTAGTAACGGAATGAGAGCAAGCGTTCCAGACGTGAAGGGCAAGTTTCGGCTGCTGAAGGAATCTTTGGCCACTGGCATCTGGGCAGATAGTGCTCATCAGCCTTGGTTGGCAGACTATCTAGGAGAAGGAAAACTCCGAATACAAACCATCACTAGGAATGGGCGACCTAGTGTTCTTTTACAGTCCACATATAACCATGACAAGTACAACTTACAATAAATACATACTGCATCGGCCGTCGCGCAGTATAAAAATGGTCGCCTTATCTGCTGAGCTGTGCAGGGTGGATAAGCGAAAACGGGCTACTGCAGGCAAATCCTTTCCTTCCCCTTCCTCTTCTCAATCTAACAATAACACTTTTAGATACTATAAATATGGTTGGTTTAGATCATAACACTGAGCCCAATACCAGGTTGCCAAATATCGAAAATGGTTCTAGTAGACGATCATTCATTAAACCTAGGTTAGGTTTTAACGTAGGCGCATTTAATGTGCGAACATTAAAACAACTTGGACAAGAAGAATCTCTTGCTCGTACGTTGGATAAATTAGAAATCGACATATGTTGCGTATCTGAAACCAGAATACAGGATCCTACGTGCATTACAGAACTGGTTGCACCATCCCTATCTACGCGTTATTGGCTTCGAACATCTGGTTCCACAGAGTTCTCTCAAGCCGGTAAATGGGGCGTTGGTATTGCCCTTAGCGCGCGAGCTGAAGCTTGCTTAATTGAATGGATCCCTTTAAATAGTCGATTGTGTGCGGCACGTTTAAATACATCTACTAAAATCAAAGCAGAAAACCGTTATCATCGTTGCCTCTTCGTTGTATCTGCATATGCTCCTACCGATTGCAGCACAGAAAGCAAGGACGCTTTTTACTCCGAATTAAGCTCCTTACTAAGTAAAGCACGAAGTTCGGATATAGTCCTGGTTATGGGTGACATGAATGCTCAAGTTGGGCGCTTAAGTAACACAGAATTTCATTTAGGTGGAACGATAATGGTGAACGGCTTTTGGATAGCTGCGCTGAACATAGACTATATTTAAGTAGTACAAACTTCAGACGTAGTGTTAGACGTTGTGCTACATGGCGTCTTCTAGCACCCGGACAACGGTGGACTCGAATAGATCATGTAACAATTAGTTATAGATGGCGTGGTTGCATCCAAATTAAGCTAAGTCTAAAAGTCGATCTCGAAAACTTTTGGATCAGAAAGACTGAAGAAATGGAAGTAGATTTCGCGTCAGGTAATAGTCGCTGTTTGTTCCAATTTATTCGCGCAACAGGTCCGAGAAAATTAAAAGTAAGTTAAACTATAAATGATAAGGATAGTGGCGATATAATTTCAGGAGCGTTGACCAAACTTTTTCAAACTATATGGAATGAGGAAACCGTACCACTTGACTGGAATGAGTCGACCATCATTCCCATCTTCAAAAAAGGCAATCGTAATTCGTGCGATAACCATCGTGGTATAAGCTTGACTCCGGTCGTATCAAGGTTATTTGCTTCGATTATCTTACGTCGTCTTAGCGCTTCACGTGAATCACATACAAGAGAAGAAAAGGCCGGATTCCGCGCAGGACGAGGTTGTATAGATAATATTTTTACGTTAAGGCAAGTTCTCGAACAGAGACATTTATATCACCGTCCCACAATAGCCGTCTTTCTAGACTTCAAGGGTGCATTTGATTCGGTGGATCGCAATGTTTTATTCCATATCTTGTCGAAAAGCGGTGTGCCCACAAAATTTGTTAATATTATACGAGCTCTCTACACAAATACTTCTGGTCGCGTTAAGGTCTACAACGAATTAACGCATAACTTTACAACCAGCAGTGGTGTTCGTCAAGGTTGTCCACTTTCCCCATTTTTGTTTAATTTTGTAATCGATGCTATTATGAACAACACTCTCCCACACATTCAGGATGCTGGAGTTGAAGTTCTCCCGGGCGATAAACTAGTCGATCTTGACTATGCGGACGATATCGCACTATTATTCAACAATCGGGATGCTGCCCAGTCCACCTTGAATAGATTAACAGACTTTGTTCCGTCTTTCGGTATGAAATTCGCACTCTCTTAATGTAAGATATTGTTACAGGATCACCCACCACTCACTCCAACGTTGCGACTGCAGAATGAAGATCTAGACATAGTCGACAGGTTTACATATCTTGGGAGCTCTATCAATAACGTAGGCAATATGTCCGACGAGGTGAGAATACGGATCGCGAAAGCTAGAGTAGCTTTCTCGAACCTTCGTCATTTATGGATAAACGCGAATATTTCACTTTGCCTTAAAGGTCGTGTTTACAATGCATCTGTACGCGCAGTCGTACTATACGCTAGTGAAACTTGGCCTCTTAGAGTTGATGATATGAAACGCTAACAGGCATTCGATCATCGTTGTTTGAGAAGGATAGCACATGTTGGTTACCAACAACGAATAATTAACGTTGACATCCGTAGACGTATTTTTGGATCTGACAATAAGTGCTCGTTGTTAGAAGAACAAATAAGGCTCCATCAACTTCGTTGGCTCGATCACGTTTTGCGTATGCCCTCATTTCGATTGCCCAGTAGAGCTCTGTTCTCTCATCCAGCACCAAATTGGCGTAAGAAACAAGATGGGCAGATTTTGACATGGCAGAAACAATTGAAGTCACTAACATCCAAATTGGATAGTATAGAACCCACTCGTCTGCCAGGATAGGGTCCTCGTACGCATCGTAGTTCTTGTTTAGAACCCTTTAGCGATATGGCATCGAATCGAGCTCAGTGGCGATCTTCTTGCAAATGTCTAGTAGAATCATCATAGTAGCTTTCTTTTCTTAGTATGGAAAAGTTACCTGCGAGGTTTGGTTTGTTTATGACGTGATACAGTGAAATCCGCAATGAAGCTGTATTGCTGATGTCGCCTTGCCCGAATGCTGACTTGGCCATAATGGTGTTGTGGAGAGGTTTAGCTTGCCTCAATTCTGTGAGTTATCCTGATAAATTTACTCATAGTAGCAAGGTATTCCTTCTCTTTCTATCTCGTAAATCTCACTAATAATGTCTTAATTCACTTATATACTTTTTTTCACTCCGTATAGTTATATGGCAGTGAAAAGTCAGTCACTTTTGACTTTTGCATGGCTGGACATGATGGTAATGATCATCATCTTACTAATGAAAGTTACATCGAGCTTTTAAATCATTTTTACAAACTAAGCATTCAGTCTGAGTGTTATTGTATGTTGAAAATTAAAAATATCAATAACTGTTTTATTTCTTAAGAAATTTAAGCCTGTTTTATTCATATTTTTAACCTTTTCATATATCGTAGTCAATTAATTATTAAAATAGTAGGATTTGGAGATAAAGCACATATTACTACATGCCATCACACACACTGGATTTTCTTAAATAGTGAAATTCTACTATTAACAACCTGCATTTGTTACCCACTGTAATGTACGTGAATTTTGCACATTCTTATGCAATTTTGTAAGATTGTTGTCGCTCCTCCTAATGAGGACACAGGAATTGGTATCAGCTCAGGTATTTGGGAAGAACATGGAACAACACCAGACAAAACTGAGAAAAATACTGCTACGGCGGCTCAGAAGGCAAAGCGACCGCATTTCTTTGAAGACACATTGTCAGTTGGTTCTGTCGATAGTGCTTCTGTTTCCAACTCGCCTCCAATTTGCGAAGAGCAGCTTCCTAGCAGGTGAGTGAATTCATAATAAGATACTATACACCCGTAGCCATAGAAATTCCGGCTTGACGACCGGCGGGCTCAAGCTAGTCAACCCGGGATTGGTGGCATGAACCTTGCCGGGCCATAAAGGGACACAGCCATCATCCCGTTTCATGTGAAGCCTCGAGTTTGGTCTAACTGCGCTGTAAGTTTCTTTTCTTAAATGTGTAGTGACGGAATGAGAGCAAGCGTTCCAGACGTGAAGGGCAAGTTTCGGCTGCTGAAGGAAACTCTGGCCACTGGCATCTGGGCAGATAGTGCTCATCAGCCTTGGTTGGCAGACTATCTAGGAGAAGGAAAACTCCGAATACAAACCATCACTAGGAATGGGCGACCTAGTGTTCTTTTACAGTCCACATATAACCATGATAAGTACAACTTACAATAATTACATACTGCATCGGCCGTCGCGCAGTATAAAAAGGGTCGCCTTATCTGCTGAGCCGTGCAGGGTGGATAAGCGAAAACAGGCTACTGCAGGCAACTCTATCTCCGATTCTGCCTCCTTTCCTTCCCCTTCCTCTTCTCAATCTAACGGTAACACTCTTTTAGATACTATAAATATGGTTGGTTTAGATCATAACACTGAGCCCAATACCAGGTTGCCAAATATCGAAAATGGTTCTAGTAGACGATCATTCATTAAACCTAGGTTAGGTTTTAACGTAGGCGCATTTAATGTGCGAACATTAAAACAACTTGGACAGCAAGACGCTCTTGCTCGTACGTTGGATAAATTAGAAATCGACATATGTTGCGTATCTGAAACCAGAATACAGGATCCTACGTGCATTACAGAACTAGTTGCACCATCCCTATCTACGCGTTATTGGCTTCGAACATCTGGTTCCACAGAGTTCTCTCAAGCCGGTAAATGGGGCGTTGGTATTGCCCTTAGCGCGCGAGCTGAAGCTTGCTTAATTGAATGGATCCCTTTAAATAGTCGATTGTGTGCGGCACGTTTAAATACATCTACTAAAATCAAAGCAAAAGACCGTTATCATCGTTGCCTCTTCGATGTATCTGCATATGCTCCTACCGATTGCAGCACAGAAGAAAGCAAGGACGCTTTTTACTCCGAATTAAGCTCCTTACTAAGTAAAGCACGAAGTTCGGATATAGTCCTGGTTATGGGTGACATGAATGCTCAAGTTGGGCGCTTAAGTAACACAGAATTTCATTTAGGTGGGAGATACACTCTAAGCTCGACGCACAACGATAATGTTGAACGGCTTTTGGATAGCTGCGCTGAACATAAACTAGATTTACGCAGAAAAAATTTCAGACATAGTGTTAGACGTTGTGCTACATGGCGTCCTCTAGCACCCGGACAATGGTGTACTTAAATAGATCATGTAGCAATTAGTTATAGATGGCGTGGTTGCATCCAGGATTGTCGTTCTTTTTGGAACACTTATGGCGACTCGGACCATGCACTTATCCGTTGTAGATTTGACTAACATTTTACGGGAAAATAACTAAAAATAAACCCCAAATTGATGTAGGCAAACTCGAACAACCGTCCTACCGACAAAATTATGAATATATTCTAAATGCTAATCTTACTTGTCTGGATGGCGAAAATCCGAATGTACATTGGTCCAAGATAAGTTCCACTATGCACAATGCAGGTACTACTGTATGTGGCATTGCAGGCCACCGTAGAAATAATCATTGGCTCTGTAAAATCTATGGAGATACTCGAAATAAGGCGCCAAATTCCATCTGGCTCGACTCATAATAATACCCGTCGCAATATAAGACGCCATCTTAAGCGCAGTCTGAAAGTCGATCTCGAAAACTTTTGGACCAGAGGGGCTGAAGAAATGGAAGTAGCTTTCGCGTCAGGTAATAGTCGCTGTTTGTTCCAACTTATCCGCGCGACAGGTCCGAGAAAATTAAAAGTTAACGAATTTATAGTAACAACGAATTAATTACCGGTAAAATAAGTCGTCCTGACAGGTGGGCTGAACACTTTAGAGATCAATTTTCTTGGCCACCCGCGTGAGCTCCGATTCACGAAAGCATGCCTGCATCAACAGTGTGGAATGTTAGTCCCGAAGAACCATCCGAGTTAGAAGTACGCGATGCAATCCTATCTCTTAAACGCTGCAAAACCGCAGGCCCCGATGATTTTCTTCCAGGATTGTTTAAGGATGGTGGCGATAAAATTTCAGGAACGTTCGACAAACTTTTTCATACTATATGGAATGAGGAAACCGTACCACTCGATTGGAATGAGTCGACCATCATTCCCATCTACAAAAAGGCAATCGTAATTCGTGCAATGCCATCGTAGTATAAGCTTGACTCCGGTCGTATCTAGGTTATTTGCTTCGATTATCTTACGTCGTCTTAGCATTTCATGTGAATCACATACAAGAGAAGAACAGGCCGGATTTCGCGCAGGACGAGGTTGTATAGATAATACTTTTACGTTTACGAATGATTCTAAATATTCATATAAGATGTGGGGTGAACTCACATGGTTGCTTAAATGCTTATTTAGATATTCGCAATATATATGTGGAAGAATATTTAGATTTTTATACAAGGTGAGAATATATAAATAAATAATTTCAGGAGCGTTGACTAAACTTTTTCATTCTATATGGAATGAGGAAACCGTACCACTTGAATGGAGTCGATCTTCATTCCCATCTTCAAAAAAGGCAATCGTAATTCGTGCGATAACCATCGTGGTATAAGTTTGACTCCAGTCGTATCAAAGTTATTTTCTTCGATTATCCTACGTCGTATTAGCGCTGATGTCGCCTTGCCCGAATGCTAACTTGGCCATAATGGTGTTGTGGAGAAGTTTAGTTTGCCTCATTTCTGTGAGTTACACTGATAAATTTACTCTTAGTATCAAGGTATTCTTTCTCTCTCTCTCTCGTAGATCTCACTAATAATTTGTCTAAATTCACTTATATACTTTTTTCACTCTTATGGTTATATGGCAATGAAATATTAGTCACTTTTAACTTTTGTGTGGCTGGAAATGATAATGATGACTATACAAAAGAGCCTTTTAACAATAGATTTGTGGAAATTTATTAAAATGTGCTTTAAACGTTTTTTTGATTTAAAAAAATATATTAACCCATTCTGGTATTCAGCTATAAAAATTTCTGACTTCATGATTTCCATTTCGTATTCAATCATTTTTGTAACTATATCAAGTGAATTTACATATTTATGGCAAACTTTCACATGAATATGATTAAACCGTAATACTCCATTCCACTTTGTCAGCAGCTCTTATTCGCAAACTTTGAGTCAAACTAAAAGGAATTCAATAATGACGCTGCCACTCTTTTTTACGTGCAATTATTGTGATCATATCAATACTGTATTTCTATTTGCATTTTCTGCTCTTAAGTGGTTTTACTGGAGAGTCATCAGGCTTTACTTATTTATACATTTTTAGTTGCACAGGTCTAACATTTATACATTTATGTATTAAGCATTGTCTGCCGAGTGACAAGTGAGTTCATATGAGAACAGGAAAATAAGAAATTTCAGCATGTGTATAAGGCATGATCTCATGTACACTCGCGTCTCCTACCTATGTATGTATGTATGTATGTATGTATGTATGTATGTATGTATGTATGTATGTATGTATGTATGTATGTATGTATGTATGTATGTATGTATGTATGTATGTATGTATGTATGTATGTATGTATGTATGTATGTATGTATGTATGTATGTATGTATGTATGTATGTATGTATGTATGTATGTATGTATGTATGTATGTATGTATGTATGTATGTATGTATGTATGTATGTATGTATGTATGTATGTATGTATGTATGTATGTATGTATGTATGTATGTATGTATGTATGTATGTATGTATGTATGTATGTATGTATGTATGTATGTATGTATGTATGTATGTATGTATGTATTTATGTATGTATATATGTATGTGTGCGTATGTATGTATGTATGCAGGTATGTATGTATGTATGTATGTGTATTTTTTATGTATATAGGAATATTATTTTTCATTTGTTCGTCTAACGCCAATACATTATTATGCACAAATTGCTGTCGGGCCTATTTTCTGCCTATCAGCTGAATTCCCAACCCGTATCGAACCAACAAAGTATACTATTGTTGCTAGATTTGTCTTATTGATTTTTGAAGATTAATTAACTTTTAATTACTGTACGAATTATCCAATTTAACGATCAGGTTTAATTCTATGTTTTCGAATAGAATTTAGTTTTAGCACGTTTTGAGAATATTGCATAAATAATGCTTATTCAATTTTATTTATTTTATTAATCTTTCTATTTGAGAATTTTTGTTTGAATACTCGTACCATTTTTTTTTATTTTGATGCGCCGATTAAATTTGAAAATCACTTAGAGGCAAAACATGGTTATAGCATCACGTCTAAAAATTGTCCGTTATATATTAATGACGAGGAATAGGTTTTTTTTATTGAAGAGCATGTTAACAATAAATTAAATAACTACTTTCTGGTTTAATTTTAAAGGTTACATTCTAAACAACTCGTCGATTCGGATGAAAACACAAGAATTTCTCTCTGCTTCCTCTTGAGCACGGTTGTCATTGTTGACTTCACCTATATTGGTTGGGTCGCTTATGCGGATTCTCTCAGAATTTATTATTAGTGTGTCAAATGTTAGGCAATCCGTCAGTGGTATTTAAAGTTATTCATTGCTGATAGACGTGTCATTCTTTCAATAAGCAATACTGTTTCTTGCTGACACGGAAAAGATACCTTAGAATGATTACATTACGGATTTCTTATCAAGCATTTGTAATGGAAGTTCTGTAAGCAATGATTGCAGTCATTCAGTTAAAATGACCAGACATTTATCCATTTTCACTACTTACGCAGCAAAATGTTTGTTTGTTAAATTTAAATGAAAAAATACCGTAATTTAACGAGGTCTCGTTGATTGATGGAAACGCACACTAGCTAGACCAGCTATATCGTGGCCGAACTCAATTATTCGTGCTGTCAGTCATTTGATCACATCTCCACGTTCGTTCACTAACTAATAAACAAATAAACGGTCAAAATGCGGGAATCTAGCAGCAATGTGTTTGATCGAGAGGCCTGGTGATTTATGGCCTATGGAAATCGGCTATTTTGGAGTCCACTCTGCGGGAAACCTAGACCTTCACCTATGTATTTTTTCTATATTTTCTAACATTTATAGTTTTTTGTGTAAACTCGTCAATATGCTTAGATTTTAAACAATTAAACAGGTATATGACAATTTAAAACTATTTTATTTGGCATATATATATATATATATAAAAATTGCAATTCTGTCAATTAATTTACTTATCAGTCGGAGGGCACGTCTTAAAGAGGACATTGAAATGATATCCTCGGGTTCTTCAATCTCGTCGACTTCGTCATCATCTTCGACATCAAACAATACTACGGAAAGTGCAGATGACAGCACATGCGAAGACTTGGTTGACATGAGCTCTGTTGATGTAGTCAGAAAAAAGGCAATCCCAGTTAATTCGTCGTCAATTGCCGCTCATTATGCTAAACAGAATGGTTCTGGTTAGTACTATATTCCCCTTTGCTTATATGAAAAAGCGGTTTTCCTGTGAACGCGTATATTTAGTCATATTAAATGCGAATTAATTATGGTATGTTGTATAACTGAAATGAATACCCAAGTTAATATCGATAGCTGCCCTTAGTTGCACTGCTAGCATACGCTATCTCCAGACAAATGTGGAGAGGCGAGCGTAATTTTCGAAATAATATGTATGCATTTACTTATGTATGTAGGTTTGTATTTATGTATGTATTTATGTATGTACGTATGTATGTATGATTTATGTATGTATGTATGTAAGCATGCATTTACTTATGTATGTATGTATGTATGCATTTACTATGTATGTATGCACGTATGTATGTATGTATGTATGTATGAATTTTGTCCCATCGAATTGAGGAACGCCGCTTGCATTAGTTATGCACCTTTTTAGATGACCGCTCACGTATCTGGGTCTGGGAATGTTTCAGAAAAAAATAGAACAGTACCGTTGTTTATGGACAATTATTTATTACATCAGACACTTCGGTACGCTCAACAATATTCGCTAACTTAAATCTGGAATAGGCGAAATTGTGTTCCGTTACAAATCACACATGACTGTGCGCATAACTGTTTTGCGGTTGTAAAACAGACGTATAATATATATATATATATATATATATATATATATATATATATATATATATATATATATATATATATATATATATATAATTAGGAAGAAAAAACACATTAATTAGAAATATACTGTGTAATATTCGAAGGCAATGGACATAATATATATATATATATATATATATATATATATATATATATATATATATATATATATATATGTGTGTGTGTGTGTGCGTGTGTGTTTTGGCGAAAGCTGTAAAAATTAAATTTTCGTGACTGCATAGAAATTGTGCAGTCGATATTTCCAGACAAGTACAACGTATGTCAGACTACTAGAGGTAAGAGCCGTGTATGTAATTTTGCTTTCCGTATGTATGTGCATTGTGTTTTATTCCTCGCTAGTCAGTTTGCCCTCGTGGTGTGATGATGATCATGGAAGGTGGAAACACGTCAGTCAGTCGCTATGTTGCTTACTTCAAGTTCGCAAACTTGATATAAAGAATGACAACCTTATGATCCTTCAAGATCCACAAATAACTATGCATTCCAGCAGCAGCTATTAATTCATTTGTATTTGAATAACATGAAGCTGTGGGTCGTCGCCTTACTGACTTATTACAAACGCCGTGTTATCCGTAATGCAGGCACGCTACCCATTGTAAAAATTTATATTTCATAATAGTAGCGTAGCAGATTTTATTTGTAATATGTTGTATGTATAAGCTTAGATAAAAAATGCTGTCTATCTACTGAACCTTTGTTTATTCTTATTGTGCCCAGCCTTATTTCCATCATACGTAATCGTGCATTTTGTTTTTTTTTACAGCAGCTTTCAATCCACTAGGTGGCTCTCGTATAGTGCTTTATGATTCTGATGGGGTTGAGCTGATCGAAGAGGCTAGGGCGGAGATAGAGGGCGTCGAAACTATTTGCGATCTTACCATTGGTGAAGAAATACTATCGGATACAGGAAAAGTTACCAGTGAAGAGATTGAACTTGATATCGAGACGGGACAAAAGAATGTTGATAGCTGTGAACCAGTTGATCAGAATGCTACGGTGGTGTGCGCTGTCTGTGGCCAATTAGAACCACCTGACATGTTGGGTGCATCGAACGACGAGACAAATGATATGCAGGTAGATTTACAAGATTCCCTGCATGATAGTATATTAAAAATTTTCACGCGTAGTAAATTAACTATGCTTTTTAATTTTTTCAGCAAATATTACCAATATCTGTCGCATTTAAACAAATTATGGCGATGGTATGATTTTTTTTATTTAAAAAAAAATGCAAGATCATTTTTATCTAGTTTGCGCAGATACGGCTGATTAACTTCCTAAAGCCGTGGAGTTGCTGCACTTGTTATGAAGCCTTTAATATATATTTATTAGACTAAAACGACTATTCTTGTACAACACCAGAAAAGGTTAAGCAAATTTGCTTTACTGTTTATTGGCTTTATCATTTGGATGGGATTTCTACGGTTTGAACAAACCTTCAAACTTTGTTCTTTCAGATCAACACTTTTCTACAATTAAAACGTTTTAACTAGCAACACAGATTGCGTTGTCTATGGCGCTGTTTAAATAAGTTCATTCTTTCATCGTCTCGCCAGGTAATTCCGATGTATGAATGGAAATGCAGAAGAGCTTGACCTGCGCTTTTGCGGACGAAAACATATTCGCGATATAAGCCAGGCAAGCCTGTATTATCGGTAATTAAGACACACTTGGAAGGGCAAAAATCTGCTGGAAACTTGTGGAAATGCTGGATCCAGTTGAAATATTTGATAAATTCTGACATAGGTAGTACATTTTTCAATGAATTAAGCAAGGAACACGTAACTGGTTATATAAAGTAAAATATGTCATTAACACATGCACCCAGCGTACGTTAACAGATTTACTTTAAATTATGTTCAAATTTTAATAATTTTATATTGCTATTTTAACACTGCTTCAGCGAACATTCGTTTTCAAAATAAACCATATTTCTTTTGGATTGTGATCTTTACTATATCAGTATCCTACAGTTGTTGGTGCAACTTTTCATTTTGAAGTGATTAGTAAAAACGACATAATTTACGATGGCAGTTTCCTATGCTGTAATACCGCCAATTACAAGTAATATCGCGTTTACCCTATATTTACCTTCATCAGAGAACGACTGAAAGTTAACTAATGCAAATAAAAAAGCTATGAATAAATAAAACGAAACGAATAACCAAGATGTGCCTCTCAATCCTAGTAAACTCACGTTTCTCTTGACTTGCATAAACTCCTGACCCATTATGCACATACATTTGTCAGAATAAACTAAGTATTGTATATTATCAATGCCGCGTTTTGCGTACGCGGGTAGTAGCTGTACACGGGCAGTTACACAAAGATCCGATTTGTCACTATTTCCAATTTTGTTTTGTCTTTGATCGGGTTGACTCATTTTTACTTCAATTGGAAATGCGGTTCTATCATATCTTTGTTTACTGGCGACGTTTCGGTGCCTACTTTCCAGCACCATCATCAGGCAACACAACACTGATCACAATAGCAGATTTAAGCAAATGTGGTAACCTCGTTCCAAAACCATTCTATTTATATATATTTGACTCAACACTATTTTAATCATAGGATTTGTCTCAGTAACTAAACTCAATATATAACTTGTTATAATTAGTAGACCAATCATTACCTCACCTATACCTCATCTCATCTCGTATGCAGAATATTTTAGGGAGAGAGACAGTATCGAACCTTTTGTTATTTGTTATAACGGTATTGCTACTATGTCACGGTAATCAAAATTTTAAAAAAATGCTAAAACTAAAACCCTGATTATCATATACTGTATTTTATTTAAAGCCGGGAACTCTAATGTATACAATGGTGTGTGAGGTATTGCGCACATAGCAACAAACTAGTTCAAATATGGAGCAGCAAGTAACGTAGATGGATGGAGAGTGAATGTTATATCGACGCTTAGGTGAACGATTAAAGAGAGAAAGATAGAGATAGCCTGGACAACTAACGTTTTTCAAAAAACTAATCGTAAGCACAATGCGAAGTTAATCAACTTTTGGAAATAATTGCATAAGAATATTTGCTGATATGACTAAAATACTTCATTACACATATATCTAAATATAATATCGTAAAACCTTATATATATATATATATATATATATATATATATATATATATAAATAGAGAGAGAGAAAAAGGACCACTGATAATTATTAAATATGAATAATTTCTATTCTTATTATATATTTATTTATTACGTTAGTCACACCTTATATCAATATATAAAATACATGTCAATATGTATAAAAACATATATATGAATATAAGCAACAGTATGAGACCAACATCCCTAATCCTATATATATATATATATATATATATATATATATATATATATGTTTGCCTATTTCAAATTATTATTTTATTCTTTTCTTACTGTTTTTTTTATTTACCAATTAATCAAATTGTATATTTATTTATTCACACCTTATATAAATATATAAAATACATATAAATATGTATAAAAACATATATATATAAATATAAGCAACAGTGTGAGTCATATATATATATATATATAGTGTAGAATAGGCAATTCATCCAGAAGACCAGTTTTGTCCTTATTGGAATCTCATCACATACTGTGCGAATTTGCCGTGGAAAGGTCTCGATCTTGGGCACGTCTGGTTCGGAATCTGATGTTCTAACCACTGAGCCAATACTTTGGTTATGCTGACAAATGTATATACAAAATTGGTTGTGTTTATATCAAGATCGTAACCTTGATTAAATTAATTGTCCTCACAGCCCTCGTAACTAATGTTCGTTCAATTTCGGTTGCACACTTTTTGTACAGTTACGGTCATAATCTTGCATAGATTGTGCAGTTTTTTCTACATTTTTCTCCATCTTTCGCATTTTGTGTTTTACGAAAATTGATTTCATTTTCATTTATATTTGAAGCGACATTTTTGGAACTGCGTGCTGCTTCCTTGTCTTGTTGTTACGCATCATACTTAACAATGGCGAGCGTAATATGAAATCCACGGAAGACAAATATTACAAAAAGTTCATTAATCTATTTATGCTGAAATTCCTGCTTTTATATGCACGCATTGCCGTTTAATTGTCGGCGAGGGTGTATAGGTGTGGGTTAAAGCAGGCGTAGGAAATTGAACTCATGCCTACGTCGAGTTTTATAATTGATGAACGCCACTCCCGTCGAACCTGCATCATATAGTTACCTTTTACTATTTTTAATAACTGACAACTACCTGCCCGATGCTATTAGTCTCACACATTTCAATTGACCTAAACGTCATTTGTACCATTTATGATTTAGCCCCAATTATAACATGTTTTGAAACCTCGTTTGGAATGCGTGACTGTCTGTATTCTTCATAAAACGGACATTCTGAAGGGAAGATTTGATTTAGTTGAAATGAGACAAAATCCTCCTAACTGCAGTTATTAGAGAAATAATATTATAATAAATACTTTCACAAATACAACTTATACTGCTACTACTAAAAAGCATTAAATCAGCATAAACCACTGATGCTTCAATGCCGCATAACCGTGGCGTTTATAGTTATTTGTGGGTTGCCCATTCCTTGCTACTTGGATCGTCTGATCTCTTCTCATCGACATGCCTTGTAGTAGAAACCACGCCAACAATATAACTCAGATATTCATAAAGGCACGAACTATCACATCAACGGAGTGTTGTGGTCTCCAATAACGGAGGCAAAAATTCCGGAACACTGTATTTAAAATTTTCCATAAGCAAGCCTGAGACGTAAGGAAATTTTCTATGACCAACATTTATCATTTAGGGTTTAAAAGAATTAGGTGACTTTATATTTATAGACCCTTCGGCCCCTTTAATTAAAACAAACTGTCAACGATAATTATTATAATCAAGGTTGCGGTCTTGATATAAACACCTGACCCATTAATTACTTACATATGTCAGTATAAACTAAGAATTGTATAGTGTAGAAAAGGCAATTCATCCAGTAGACCGGTTTCGTCCTTATTGGGAACTCATCAAGTACTGGCCAGAATTTGCCGCGGACAGGATACGAACCTGGGCACGTCTGCTTCGGAATCTGGTGCTCTAACCACTGAGCTATCCTGCCGCACACTACACTACACACAATTTTCAGTTATATACGAACTAATGTAACTTGGTTAGTCAATTTTTCCTTTAGGTGGAGCTCATATGACATCCATTTAAACCCAAAGTTCCAACTAACCATGCCCAATCTGTCATTACTGAACAGACACCACATTACACTATACAATTCTTAGTTTATACTGACATATGTAAGTAATTAATGGGTCAGGTGTTTATATCAAGACCGCAACCTTGATTATAATAATTGTTATCACCACCCGCGCAACCAATGTTCGTTTAATTATGTCAACGATAAAATCTGTATTCTTATTGACTTAGGTCTTAATGGATGATAAATTAACTTAAAAAACGCCAGATTATGTTGCATTAACCTGATTCATATCATGTATTATATGAATCTGAAAAAGTATGGTTTAATAAATTTAAACCATCTTATTCCCTTCCATTTAGGAACACCTGTTGTTATATCATCGAAAGCTTTTTCATCGGTCAGGCCTGGGACATCGACAGTACCTGACTGAAATTCATTTCAGTCATAGATTTCGCGGTTGACGATAGCAGATATTTAACTATGCTTCGCGGATTTGAAATACATCAGAGTTCCCATTTTATTTGCATTTAGAACGTCAAGGTTATGTTAAGTTAAGCTTGCCGATGCGTTTTAATTCTCCTTGATCATATTCAGTGCACTACGAAAACTGGCTAACTTTGTTCAACCCGCAATGAACACGTTTTTGTGAAATTTGTCTCGTTACTAGTAATCTCGCCTAAATTTGCTAGATTTGAACCTCGTCTACACAAAATCTATGCAGCTACGACCATAATTATTTTTCACCTTGCGGACTATCTATGTTTCTAAATTGAATAATTTATATGAAGATAGTGAAAGCTGAAACATATTTACGATCATGACTTTGTATAAATTATGTAAAAGAATTCCGGGAAAGTAAAATTTAACACCAATCCCGTTGTATTTAACCCGTTGTCGACAAACATAACAAAACTGCGGCCAGTCGAACGCACTGACGCGTTTCGGCCTTCCATAATCATCATCAGAGTACGGCGCCAAGCTGACCAGCGAGGTTCATACCGCATTTCGTATATACGGAAATCAAAATTCGATATGCAATGCGGTATGATCTTTGCTAGTCAGTTTGCCGTAGCATTCTGATGATGATCATGTAAGTTCGAAACGCGTCAGTGCGTGCGACTGGTGGTAGTTTTGTTGTGTTTTTCGACGACTGGTTAAATTCAATGGGATTGGTGTTTACTTCAAGCTCGCAAACTTGATTAAAAGAATTGTTACCACCACACGCGCGATCAATCATTGTTTAATTGTATTGTCTTTAGATATGTGTGTGGCGAAAGCTTCAAACAGCAAATGTTCGTGACTGCATAGAAATTGTGCAGCCGACATTTTCAATCACGTACAATGTATGCAAAACTACAAGTGGTGAGATCTGCATATCTAGTTTTGCTTTCCATATACAAATGCAATGCGGTTTGATCCTCGCTAGTCAGTTTTCCGTCGTATTCTGATCAAGATCATGGAAGGTCGAAACGCGTCAGTGCGTTGCGCCTGGCGGTAGTTTTGTTATGTTTTTCGACGACGGGTTAAATCCAATGGGATTGGTGTTTACTTCAAGCTCGCAAACTTGATTAAAAGAATTGTTACCACCACCCGCACAATCAATTATTGTTTAAGTAAAATTTAAGTAAGACTGCTTGGTGTATAAACCTTTATTGATAAACAAAGTGTGGGATTAGTGTTTACGATAGCTTTGCCAACTTGATTTAAATAATTTACTAATTAAATAATGCTTAGGTGAGATCAAAAGAAATATTTCTTTAGGATATTTTGAACAGAAAAACTTTGATTAATGTGTTTAAAATCTAACTGTTTGTAACTTTTTCGATTCGTTTTTTGATGGGGTTCATCGAAAACAATCAACAGAAATACAAGTTTTGTGTTGATCCTTCTTTTTTCAGATTGTTGATTGGACGCATTGTGATTATTGCAATCGGTACGTTCATCTTTCGGGAACGTGTAGCGCATCTGCGGTAATTGGCGAGAATTCGTTCATGTGCGCCATGTGCAATGCTGCTGAATCATCTACTATGATTAATCAAAGTGGCAAAATAGTGGCTAATCAGACACCTGACGAGAATGGAGCTTCATCTGATGCCGTTAAACGCGATCGTGCTTGTCTGAGAACAACAAGTAATTTAGGAACTGTATTATTCAAGCTAGATAACTGATATTTTTCTTTGAATCAAGTTTTGGAACTTTAGATGAACACCAATTAATTTGAGTTTAACCAGTTTCACGTACTGACGCGTTGTCGCTCTCTATACTCATCGTCTGCGCATGACGGCAAACTGACTTCCGAGGATAAAACCGCTATACATAGATAAGGGAAGACAAGTTAGATATGTGGCTCTCATCTCTAGTTATCTTTCTTATCTCATACTTGGCTGGAAAATTCAGCCGCTCACTTTCTATGCAGTCGTGAACAGAACATATTTCTACTTTCCCTCACGTGGCCACTGGCGCCTATGCAGATAGTGATCGTAAGCATTGATTCGAGGAATATCTTAGAGAAGAAAATACCTGAACACAAACCATCCCCACTATTAATTAGCGACCTAGTTTTCTTTTATAGTCCGCATATAGCCATGATCATTAGGAAATATAATACATCTAAACAACATTGGCTGACGTGAAGAGGGAGAACGGTCCTTGTATCTGCCGAGTCTTGCAGTGTGTATAAGCAATATCAGACTACTGCAGAAACCTATATTTCCGATTATATATCTTTTCCCTTTCTCTTTAAATGCTATTAATATTGGGGATATTAATCAAATCTCTAACTACTATGTAGGATTTCAAAATAATGAATACAGTCCAAGTAAACTACCATTTATTAAACGTAGGTTAGGTTATTACATGAGCGCCTTTAATGTTCAAGCATTAAACCACATTGGGTAGCAAGAACATCTAGCACGTAAGTTAGATAAATTAGAAATTGATATGTTTCACATGATCATGCGGATATTACAGGACTGCGTGCAAAATCCTCATCTAAGCATTATTGTCGTCGAACCTCTGGGCCAAGGAATTTTCTCAAGTCGGTTAATGATAACGCCGCATTGCCCATAGGTTTCTAGCTGAAGCTTGTTCAACTAAATGTACTCCTGTAAACCGCCGAATTTGTGCGGCACGCTTGGAAACGCCAACTAAGATCGATGCCAGAAAACTTAATAATTTTTTTTATTTTTCATTAAAGCTGCGTATACTTACACCGATTGCAGCACAGAAGACACCAAAGATGCTTTTTAACTAAGTAGAGATAGACGTGCGGATATAACCTTGGTTATGTGTGACACGAATGCCCAAGTTGGGCGCTTCAGTGACGCTGAGTTTGATCTAAGTGACAGATACAATTTAAGCTTAATGTGAATGAAAATGGTGAACGACTGTTGGATAGCTGCGCGAAGAATAGGTTATACTTTATTAACAAAAACTCCAGACGTAATGCAAAACACACAGGATGTTCCAGCACCCAAATGACTGTTGATTCAAAAGGATAATGTAACAAATATTTATAAATAGTGTAGCTACATCCGTGACACATTCGTTTTATAAAACGCATTTTGACGCGGACCATGACCTTTTCAGTAGTAGATTTAGGCTCACATAAAATAAATAAATAAATAAATAAAAATAAACATCACATGGATGTAAGCAAAATAAAATAGCCGTTTTTCCAAGAAAATTATTAACCTCTTTTGAATTCGCTGCTAACCGGTCTGGATGGTGAAATTTTCAACTTACTCTGGACGAAGATAACTTCTGCTATGCTCAACGTAGGTATTTCTACATTTGACATTTTAGCCAGTCATCTAATGAGACTTCGGATCTTTGAAAATTCTGCGGGAATTTTCGAAATAAGGTTCTAATTTCCTGCTAGCTTCGCCTTTAATAATGCTCGTGGAACACTTAAATACCCAATTATGCATAGTCCAGCAGTTGATTTCGAATCCTTTTGGATCAGAAAGACTGGAAATGGAAGAAGTATGCGCGAGTCGACTATCATACCTATTTTCCAAATTGGAAATCGTAATACACAATCATCGTAGTATATGCTTGACTAGTCTTATCTAGGTAATTTACTTTGATTATTTTACGCCGTCTCAACGCTTCACACAAATCACATATTAGTGTTGACCAAACTGGATTCCGGCCAAGACGAGGCTGTACAAATAATATCATTACCTTAAGGCAAGTACTTTAACAACGAAATTTGTATAACCGCCTATCTGTAGCCGTCTTTCTATACTACTAGAGTGCATTTGACTCAGTAAATCGCAGTAATACATTCGATATTTATCGAAGAGTGTTATGCTCACTAAATTTACAAATACTATACGTTCTCTCTACACAATCGCTTGTGGTCACGTTAGGGTCTACAGTGAACAATCGAAAAAAATTGCAACGTACTTTACTACGTTAAGAATGTCTAATTTCCTCATTTTTGTTTAAATTTGTAGTATGCAGTTATAACTGTATTCTTTCATAAGTTCTATAGTGGTAGATTAATAGATTTTGACTTTGCAGATGATATTTTGGAATTATTCAACAACCGAGATTCAGCTCAGTCCACCTTGCTTACATTATCAGTTCCGTCTTGTGATATGAAATTTGCACCGTCTGCATGTAAAATCCTTCTACAAGAACACCTGTCATTCACTTCAACTCTGAGACTTCAAAGTGAAAATCTGGATGTGTTTGACAGTTTAACATATCTTGGTAGCTGTGTCAAAAATCTTAGACAATATGAGTGACTAGGTTGATTTGTTAACCGCGAAAGCTAGAGTATCATTCCTCAAAATCCGTCAAATGTAGAGAAACGAGGTTATCTCAGCCTTTCTTGAAGTTCGTGTACAATGTATTTTCACGCGCTGTTCGTTATGCGCCCGTGAAACATTTTATTATGTTTTATTACTAAATAAAAAATGATTAGTTAATTTTGCAAATTATGTTTTACTTTATCCTAGTAGAACTGTGTAGCACATTTATAACCAGATCAATGCAATGTTAAACTCATTATACTTACCATATATATGCATTGCGGTTTAATGATCACTAGTTAGTTCGCCATCGTTCTCTGATGATAATCACGGAAATTCGAAATGCTTCATTACGTATGACTGACAGTAGTTTTATTATGTTCTACAAATACAATGAGATTGTTGTTTACTTTGAGCTCGCAAACTTGATTTTAAAAAAACAATTTGTAATCAGGCAAATCCATTTAATTTTGAACGAGTTTTGTCTTTTTCATAGAAAAACTCATCATTAGTACCAAGAAATTCTGGCTAGATTGTTGCGAACGAGCATTGCTTCACTTGGATAATATGACAACGGACAATTCATGAGACTAACAATTTTGATGTTATTATTTATTTGTGACAATCATTCTTGGAACTGACTTATGGTTTAATATTATTTTTCAAAAAATAAGTATACCTTTGACAGTATAAACTATGCCTCGTATATAGTACAGAAAAGGAAATTTATCGAGAAGAAAGGTTTCGCCATTATTGAGAACTCCTCACGCACTGTCCATAATTGTTTATGTGTTACCAATTAGAACGAAACCTGTCTACTGGATGAATTTCCTTTTCTACATTATACAATGTCTAGTTTATGCTGACCATCGTGTGTTCATAATGGGACAGTTGTTTATATCAAGATCGCAACTTCGGTTTAAATAGTTGTCGTCACCGCCCGTTCAACCTATGTTCGTTTAATTATATAAATGTTAAATTGAATATCACTTGTCCAGGTAGCGTGGTGTCTGTCCTATAATTAACGATTGGAGATGGTTCGTTGGAACTTTAGATTTAAAGATATGCCATATAGGCTCCACCTAATGAAAATGCTAACCAAGAAACATTAGTAAATAACTGAAAATTGTGTGTAGTGTACGGCAGGGTGACTCAGTTGTTAGATTCCGAAGCTGACGTGCCCAGATTCGAACCTTATTCGCGGCAAATTCTAGACAGTACGCGAAGAGTTTCCAATAAGGACGAAACCGGTCTATTGAATGAATTACCTTTTCTACATCATGCAATGCTTATTTTGTATTGATAAGTGTATGAACGTAATGGGACGTTTTTATATTAAGATCAAAATCATTATTTAAATTATCGGTATCACCGCCCGCGCAATCGATGTTCGTTCAATGGTTTTATAAGTCTGGGTGATTCTAGATATTTCGTTCAATGCGCGTAACCATAACAGATACATACGTTTTTCTAGAAAAACACGCGACAATGTTTTGGTTCTTCTCCACACAAAATATAAGACTTTCTTATAATGCGATTGCAACCTGGCGACTTTACTGTGCAATATGTGCAAGTCTGAATTAAATTCTTAGACAGGCTTTTTGTCAGTCTGAGAGTTTTATTTTGTTAGGTCGTCTGATTTTGCGCAATGCGCTAATAATGCTCCGAACTCGGCTTCAGTTTCCCTCTGGAGCTAGCCAGCGAGTACAGAAATTGGAACTATTTATCCTTGCATGTAATTTATTCTTTTTAAATTCTCTCATGCTTGTCCCAACAATGTATTTCTATATTGTAAGTGTGACGTACTTATATTTGCATATATTTTTACTTGTCTGCAAATTTCTGTTATCTAAAGTCCAAAGCGGTAGCCAGGTTTCCAGTTCGACAGAATTGAAAGAGACAGCCGATGTCGACCTAACCGATGTACCCCATTTGAAACCGATGAAGAGTGTTCTGTTAACTGCTGACAGTCAAGCCGTGCAGCCTACAATCACCCCCGAAGAGGTTGACGCATTGGTGGCCTATGTTCCAAGTGTTCAGGCAGATTTCGATGGGGATGGCATGGAGACAGATGTGATTGAATTGAGTGACAAACCTGAATCAAGCGCTGAATTCGCTGAAATGAACACCGCCGTGGAGGCAAGTAATGCTGACTCGTCAAAAGAAACAGTAGAGGGAAATGAAGACGACGGGGCACACGAAAATATTGACATGAATAATCAGGATGGCCTGGATGAAGAATCGCCCCAGGGCAGTTCGCCTCTGGTTATTTACATCGATTAGTCGGGATTGTTGTTACATTTGCAACCACTTATGTGGAAGATACATTAACCTGCACAGCTAATATTTCAATTGATGCTTATCATTTGGCTGTTGGATGATGCTTGTTTGTAGATGATTTAGTTGCGTGTGGCATTTATACCAAATAGGAAAAGCAGAGAAGCAATAACTCGGTTACGGCGTTTTATAGACTAAGGAAATTTGAATATAGTTTAAATATGGTTTAAAAAATGAAGCCAAACTGTGTATGCGCGTGTGTTTATGTGGATAAAAGTTCAGTCTAACTCGCTTTATGCCAGCATAGCTGAATGCGCAATTCACATTTGCATCTTCAATAATCTTATCCTACAAAACAGCAGCTGGTATATATTATTGGCACAACTATTATTTTTCACTTTAAATACTTGAAAATGTGTTGTGAACAATTAACGCAGCGGGCGTTTATTTGAGGTGTGCTGAATGCGAGGTGTATATTTATTTACTGTAAACGAATAACAACCGGATATGTTCTCATATAGCCAATTTCCTTGGCGTTGAACTCAGTTTGTTCTGGTTAATTGGTTTCGGCGTACTAACTCAACGTCGTGACCTGGTGTTGAACATCTAAAGTGGGCAATTTTTGTAAATAAATAAGAATCTTATTTTATTAATTGTCAATTTTTCACTTTCTCTTGTATCCTACTCATGCACTACGTCCAACGTACATAGGCTGTGGCTTATGTTTTGTATAACTTGTTATTTCCATTTCAACATGTTATGTGATGAAGTGGATGCGTCTAATTTGAAAATGACCACGCTATTTTGTCCTAAACTAATTTGACGTAATCAATTTTAGTGTGAAATAGAACCAGTTTGTATTGTATAGCCTGCGTCACTGTTATCATCTCGATGACGCTTTGAGTTAAAATATTGGTTTTTCTTGTTGGAAGTGTTCAACTAACGAGCGCTAATTTGTATCCGTGTAATTTTTTAAATGTCAAATGGTTTTCTGTAGTACGGTGTGGTTAATTTGATTGGAATTTAAGCATTTAATTATGCAAAATATGTTTAGCACATTTTGTCGTAACTTGAATATGCTTTAGAAAACGATGCCACCGCAACACACTCCAACTATATGTCTGTAGGAAGGTAAGAACAATGGCACAAGCTATATATTAGAAATTATTTCTACTTCACCTGAAAAATGTTTACGCCAAATTATTAAGGACAAAATAATGAATATATTTATATAAAGTATCCACAGTTCGTAACCAAAAAGAAAATTAATTTTTAGCAGAAAGAATTTTTTTTGTATGTTCTGTGATATCACGAGATTTCGCAAAATATACCAAAATATTAAATGATTTGGACCAAAAATTATTTTTCTTTCTGTTTATGAATTTACGTGAAATTGTATGTATAAAGTTTTTTTTACGTCTGTACATATTTCTAAAGTTAATAATATCGGTAAATTTCAATAATGGTGTTTACTATAGAAGTTTATTTAAATGTTGAATATGAAAAGACATTGAAAAGAAAAAAAGTGAAATAAATATGGTTTCTGCTTTTTTGGTGTACCTTAGTTTCCATTGTAAATTTATAAACAATTCTTCAGTTTATTGTTGCTATTTGCTTCCTTAGATTTTTTTCCGTTCCAAACTTTGCATTTTGAATCTGTCAATAATTTTCTACTAAACGTCTTCATCGCATATTTGTGCTAACCTCAAAAGATATATATTTATTGTATAAATGTATAATGACAAGATTTAATTGGATTATAGTTGTCAGTATAAACTAATCATTGCATAAGATTTCAAAAGAAACTCATCAAGTAGACAGGTCTTGACTTGCATATTTCTGTTATATACCAAATTCCGGTTTTGGCTGTTCTTTCCTGCAGGTGGTATCGCAAGTAACCTATAGCTCCAAATGGCCACATCCTGCCTATCGTTATAAAACACCATGCCAGCTGAGAAAGTGATTTTGAATTAAGGTATAATGGTAGGATTATGCGTATATATAGTTCACATTGTTAAAGAATTTGCACTAGTGTATCTGCAATACTTTGTTCCGTCCTAGCTTCCAGATGCATGACGTGTATTTATTCTTGCTACGAGTCTCATTAGATATCAATGTTCCTAAATCATCTACTGAAAATTGAGTTAGTCTGTGAATTGTAATCGGTTGTTCATGCCAGCCAAACATTGCACATCTACATGTGACGATAGTATAGTGCAAGTCTATAAACACCAACTGCGATCATATGATGACGGGATAATCGCAAACTTGACTAAAAAAAACATAGGCTACCTCAGTTTCCAATCGATACGATGCGCCATGTCAATGCATTTACAGCGACGGAATCTAGTGTTACTTGACTCTATAGGATCATACACCTAGAACTCCTTTTACAAGGATACATACACATCGTGCACCTGAAAATGAGAACGGGAAAATACTAAAAATTATCTTGTGCAAATCGGTTGCTCATGACAGCCAAAGATAATACGTATTCTTTTGACAATAACACAGAGTAATTATATAAACAAAACCTATGATCAAACTACGATTAGATAGTCACCACACATAAATACAATTTAATATTAATGTATTGCGCGGGTGGTGGTAACAATTCTTTAAATCAAGTTTGCGAGCTTCAATCAAACACCAATCCCATTTTGTTTAACCAGTTGTCAGACAACATAGCGACTGGCGGTAGTTTTGCTATATTGTTCGACGACTGGTTAAATAAAATGGCATTGGTTTTTACTTTAAGCTCGCAAATTTGATTTAAAGAAAACAGGCTACCTCATTTATCAATGGATAGTACAATGAAGGAAAAATATTCTGGATCGTCTATTGATAATCAGTGCCGTGTCAAAAAAAACATTGTACACCTACCTATGATGAGCGTACTACGCGAACCTATAATCAAATCCTGAAATAAAACTATGACTGGATATTCGTTACGTTGACTCGGCAAGACAGTCTACCTCAATTTTCATTGGATAGTACGCTTCCCTTTAATGACTGTAAAGTGTTGGTATCTAATAGAACTCATCTATCAAGGATATATTAACTTCAGGCGTCTGGTAACAATGATGGAAAAATATTGCTGACCATATATTGTGAATCGTTAGCCTTGTTAGATAAAAATCGTAAGGTTACTTACGTCGATCACATTGTCCAAGCCTATAATCAACACCTGGGATCTGTGATGGATTAGTCGTAACGTTGACTTGGAAAAACAAATTAATCCAGCTTTATTTCGTGCCGATGCCCACACAAAACTTTTTCAGGATTGCTGCGACCGAGACTTGAACCACACTTTCATTTTCGATTCAGCCTCTTCTTCTCTTTTGTCTTCTCTTTCCAATAATAACTCTATTATGAATGTGAATGATAGGTCTTGATTATATCAATTAACAGGAATAATAAATACGGCAAATGGTTCAAATAAACTCCCATTAAGTAAGTATGTATTAGGTTATGCGAACCTAGTAACAAATTAGTTCAGTTGTGACCAGAAGGATAAACCAAAGGCAGCATGAACGGAAAGTATAATCTCATGCACATTCGTTTCGTGCTTACTGGCGACTCATCAGTAGGAGCCGGTATTACGCCCTTTAACCACTATATATTTGGTAGAAGAATGTGGAATAGTAGGACGGTACAATCTCCTAGACGAATGTGTAAACCTGCAATAGTGAAGCTAACATCATATGAAGTCTACGACAATGCGACTTCAACGCTAACTCACACTATATTATATATATACCGAGTCTGTAAAGGATACTAACACTATGGCTATTGTGTTAGTAACTGATACCTTTTTTGAAATCGATGAGTACCGAATACTAACACTATGGTTTCCGAGTCGGTACATGATACCAACCTGATGGATATAAATTTATGCTAAAGTTCACCCAAATTGAGAATTGCAACAATTTCCGAACACCTGTTACTCCAGTTAAACCATACACTCTGGCCTTCATCGATATCAGTTATCACATTTCGCGGTAAGCATGACATCATTCAATTCAATATATTACAGTTAAATACTGTTTGTTGCGAAGAACTAATATATATGCAAGTATGTATTAGTTGTTGCGAACCTAGTAACAAATTAGTTCAGTTGTGACCAGAAGGATAAACCAAAGGCAGCATGAACGGAAAGTATAATCTCATGCATATTCGTTTTGTGCTTACTGGCGACTAATCAGTAGGAGCCCATTAAGTAAGTCTATTTTATGTTTAAACGTCAGCGCATTTATTGTGCAAACAAAGAAACAATTTAGGCAACAAGAAGCTCTCGGAGGCACGTTGGATAAATTAGGAACCGTTATATTGCGTATCTGTAACAAGAATTCATGATACTACGAGCATTACACCAACCTTATCTACGCGTTCTTGGCTTCGAACATCTGGTTCCGTGGAGTTTTCTCATGCCGGTAAATGGGGCATTGGTTATGACCTTAGCTCACGAACTCAACCTTTTTTAACTGAATGGATCCCCGTAATCAGCTGGCTTTGAGCGGTATGCATTATTACATCCAATAAACTAAATACCAAAAGCCTTACTTAGCACTGTCTTTTCGTTGTATCTGCCTGTGCTTCCACCGATTTCAGTACAAACGATAACAAGGACGTCTCTACTTCGAGCTAAGCTCTTTACTAAGTACAGGAAGAAGTTCAGATTCTGTAATAGATGCTGTCGTGAACAAAACTTCCATACGTACATGATGCAGGAGTCCAAGTTCTCCCGTGCGACAGATTAATCGTTCTTGATTACGCACACGATGCTTTATTGTTTGACAATCGAGTTTCTGCATAGATCATCTTGAATAGGTTAGCACTATTTGTTTCGTCTTTAGGTATAAAATTCGCATCATCTAATTGTAGGATACTTATACAGAGTCACCCGCCACTCACTTCAATTCTGCGTAAGCAAACTTAAGATCTTGATGTAGTTGACAGGTTTCTACATACCTTGGCAGTTCTATCGATAACTCTAGCAATATCTCTGACAAGGTGAGAACAAGAAGTTCAGATGTAGTCATGGCTATGGATGACATGAATGCTCAAGTTTGGTGCTTAAGCAACAAAGAATTTCTTCTAGATGGCAGATACACCCTAAGCTCATCACGCACTGATAAGGATGATCGACTATTGGATAGCTGAGGGAGCAACGATTATAATTAAGTAGCACACACTTCAGATGTAGGGTAAGGCGTTATGCCAAATGGCGTCTTCCAGCCACCGGCCAAATTTTGACTAAGCTTATTATGTGGCAATTAATTGTAGATGGCATAGTTGCACTCAGGACTTCGTTCATTATGCTGCAAATGTCGGCTCGGACCATGCACATGCCGTTGTAGATTTTCACTCAAAATATCGGGAAAAATAAAAAAGTCTTCCACTAAAATAAGATATTCTCAAAATCAAGGTTAGCTAGTCTTGATGGTGAAATTGTGAACTTATTTTTCACAAAGATGAGCTCCACTATGTACAGTAGAGTTACTGTGGTAAGAGAGGCTCCCGTAGAATTAGTCATTGGATCACTTGGAAGCCTGTAGAGAATTTCGGAATTAGGTGCTAAATTCGGAAAAATCGATCCTGATACATTTTTTATCAGAAAAGCCGAAGAGATGGAAGCTGTTGCATCCGGTAGTAGCCGATGGTTGTTCCAACTTGTTCGCACAACAGGACTGAGGAAATTAAAAGTTAGCCAATCTATAAATTATTATAGCAATAATCTAATAACCGATTAATTTTTTTGACAGAAGGGATAAATTTTCTAGGGCAAGTGCGTCAGTCATCGCGGACAGGACTCGAACTAGGGTACGTCTACTTCGGAATCTGTTGCTCTAATACCTGAGCCAACCTGCCGCACACTACACGAAATTTTCAATTATATACTAATTTTTGTTGGTTAGCCTTTCCTTTTATGTCTACTCTAAATTGCCTATGTCATTCACTTAAAGCTTACATGGTAATAATTGTGTTAAGTAGAGTTCTAGGTTTCTTTGTTTTATCTAAGTAAATATACTCATATGAACTACATCCTCCCAACAAATTACCTTCAATTAATATTTTTTTTCTCTAAATTATTATCACTTCTGTTTTAATTTTCTCTTATTTGTTTTTGATTTTACTATTATGTCTGACGTTTGTACTACACGATTGAAAAAGCTACAACGAGAATAATATTTAGTTATTAAAGCAAACTGAACGCGTGGACAGCACTTAGTGGTTCACGTTGCTCTTATCCATACTGCATTATGAATAAATTGGCATTTAATTATATGCTAACGTTTCCGTTCCTTGATAACACGGCAACGAGAGTTCTCATTAGCGCAAGGGAAACGGCGTAGAGAAAGTTAGATACTGTTTGCTGCTGAAATATATTACATAAGCATTTATGCATTATTTGTTGCGAACCTAGTAACAAATTAGTTAAGTTGTGACCAGAAGGATAAACCAAAGGCAGCATGAACGGAAAGTATAATCTCATGCACATTCGTTTCGTGCTTACTGGCGACTCATCAATAGGAGCCGGTATTACGCCCTTTAACCACTATATATTTGGGTGATGAATGTGGAATAATAGGACGGTATAATCTCCTAGACGAATGTGTAAACCTGCAATAGTGAAGCTAACATCATCTAAAGTCTACGACAATGCGACTTCAACGCTAACTCACACTATATAATATATATACCGAGTCTGTAAAGGATACTAACACTATGGCTATTGTGTTAGTAACCGATACCAACATTATTGTACCGAAAAGGTACATGGTACTAACACTATGGTTTCCGAGTCGGTACATGATACCAACCTGATGGATATCAATTTATGCTAAAGTTCACCGAAATTGAGAATTACAAAAATTTCTGAACACCTGTTACTCCAGTAAATCCATACACTCTGGCCTTGATCGATATCAGTTATCACATTTCGCGGTAAGCATGACATCATTCAATTCAATATATTACAGTTAAATACTGTTTGTTGCGAAGAACTAATATATATGCAAGTATGTATTAGGTGTTACGAACCTAGTAACAAATTAGTTCAGTTGTGACCAGAAGGATAAACCAAAGGCAGCATGAACGGAAAGTAGTGTAATATTTGGTTAAACAATTAGTCAATGCAATCACACAGAGGTATTTGTATTCAAACAATATTCTAGTCTTTATTTAAAATAAATTTCGGAAATTGAAAAAAATGCATCAGTCTCATTCTATCGAACCAATCGCGCAACATAGCAAAACTACCGTCGGCACACTTATTGTTGCCTTCCTTTCTTCCAAATTCATCATCAGGACACAATAGCACATCAATTAGCGAGAATTAAAACTGAAATGCTTATTTAATGATAGCTCATCTACTAATTTTGCATTTTGTGCAGGACTGGAAATATCGGTTGTATTATATCTAGGCAGTCAGGAATATAATTTTTTTCAGCTTTTGACACACAACAATCTCTGAATGAGCGGGTGGTGATAACACATATATATCTGAAAGAAATTTGCGAGTTTATGATAAACACCATTCCCGCTATATTTAACCAGTCGAACAACATAGCAAAACTACCGTAAGTTTTTTGTAATAGAGCACGACATCAATGTACATGGCGGGATATTTCGTTTGCACAATTTCCACACTGTGACGAGCATTAAAGTGTAGAAATTACCACTAACCGATTGGGAGTGTAGTGATAAAAATGGCGATTTGATCCTTGTCCGTCGGTTTTCCGTCCTGCTTTGATGATAATCATGGAAGAAAGTAACACGTCAATAAGTGTGACTCACTGTAATTTTGTTATGCTGTGCGTCTGGTTAAAAACAATGGGATTGGTGTTTACTTCAAGCTCACAAACTAGATTTAAAGAATTGTTACCACCACCCGCGCAATCAATTATTGTTAAATTGTATTGTCTATATATGTATATGTGGCGAAAGCTGCAAACAGTTAATGTTCGTGACTGCATAGAAATTGTGCAGCCGACATTTCCAGTCAAGTTCAATTTATGCAAGACTGCTAGAGGTGAGAGCCGCATATCTAAATTTGATTTCCATATATATTCAATGCGGTTTGATCCTCGATAGTCAGTTTGCCGTCGTACTCTGATGATGATCATGGAAGGTCGAAACGCGTCAGTGCGTTTCGGCCGGCGGTAGTATTGTTTTGTTGTTCGACGACTGGTTAAATACAATGGGATTGGTGTTTACTTCAAGCTCGTAAACTTGATTTAAAGAATTGGTGTCACCGCCCCCGTAACCATTGATTATTAGATTTTATAACCTATATACGTGTGGCGAAAACTGCAGAAATTCGATGTTCGTGACCGCATAGAAATTACTAAGCCGATATTTCCACTAACGAAACACTTATGCGAAACTACTAGTGGCGAGAGCTGTATATCAAATTTGGCTTTCCAAATATATGCATTGCGGTATTCTGATGATGATCATGGAAGGATGAAACGTGTCATTACGCGTCACTGATGGTAGACTTACTAGGTTTTTCGTCTGGTTAAATACGATGGGATTGGTTTTTATCTCAAGCATGCAAACTTGTTAAACAATTGTTGTCACTACATGCGCAATGAATGATTGGTTAATATTCTAATATTTAATGTTTGAATTCCCACTATGATCACTATTTACTCTGTGTACCGGCTCTGTAAAAGCTTTCCATCGAAGTTACTTTCGATCACGTTTGTATGAATTTTAGGTTAGTCCGTCAGTTTTCCCTCGTGCTCCGATGCTGATCATAGGTCGAAACGCGCCAGCACATATGACTGACAATAGATCTGTTGTTTAGCGACAAGTTAGATATAATGGGAATGGTGCTTATCTCAAAATCGAAAGCGTGATTTTAAGTTTTTATCCTCATTCATTAAATCAATGATATTTTAATAATAGTACATGTTTTTTCTAGTTAATTGGTAGGATTACACTGATAATAAATATAAGCAACCCAATTTAAGCAGGAGTTATTTTGAAAGAAGCATATACCTATCATCAAAGATGTAAGATTATTATTATTATATTGCTTCGTTTTCGCAGACAAATGAGAAACGCTTAGAGGCAGGAACGAGATATAACGAAACATTTAATTAGCCTAGTCGAAAATAATTAAGCACAAAACAGGGAAACGGTGCCTCATATATATCCACGTAAACCAAAAGATCGTGAGACCAGCCAATTTTTGTGGTGTTATGTCATGGCACAAATAGTTTCACAATATCTATTGTTATGTTTCGGCAGACAAGCACCTTTTCATGGAATTTGTAGAGGCCATTTTTTCACTACCATACCTCTGAGATGCCAGGCCTGGATTATCCATATATGCGGTATGATTATCTAAATTTCTTAAGTTCACTTGCTAATTGCTCTGTAATCTCATTAATTAATAAACCAGCCATAATATAAGAATAAGATTTCTTGCAATTTATTTATTATAGCAATAAGTGTGCTCACCCAAATACGTTGATATCCACAGATGACAGAAAGACGGTGTAGTGATCTTGAAAGCAAATATCCACGTCAATTACCTGAAATAAATTTGAGATCCTTCCCAATAATGTAAATTAAGACCGATAGATGAATGCAAATTTAAATACTTAATTAGCAAAGAATATGCAGATAGAACCACGCAGTAAATCGTACATGCAACTCAAAAACTCAGATTTCGAAGCGCCAAACAAGGCGTTCTTCCTTATTTTAACGAGGACTGGCTCGCTGTATGTAGGCTAGGAGCCTGACTTTGGTTAACACAGGATGCTAGAAACGCGTGTTATAAGTTTGTTGATTGTGATTTGCTCATCCCTAACACCAAACCATTAATTTTTTTTTTCGTAATAATTAGTTGGAGTCGGTATTAATGACTGCTTTTTTAAAATCGATAATCTTTTTTTAGGTGAAATTTGTAATTAAATGTAAATTATTAATTAATTAAATTACTGCAATATAATGCTCACCAAAACACTAAAATGCTTTGGCAATTTCCTTTTTTATATACCCTTAATATTAAAAGTAATTTCACGGTCGAGTAGGCAAATTATAAAAATGATGGTTGCGTGAATAGCTTCTTAGTATTTTACATTTATGAAAATAATTTATAAAAAAATCGTGGTTTCCCAGTGGGACAGCCATTGTTGGTTCCTTTAGCAAATATCTGTATGCATGACTCAAAGAATATTCGTTTAGATTGAGAGGCCCTGTGTCAAAACTTGTATGTACGGTTCGTAAGTGATATATTAGTTACCTGTAATTATGAAGACGATGATAGTTTAATTTTCTTAAGCTCAGTTAATGACATGAATGGTTTCCAATTTACAATTGAAAAGCTGCTGAGTGAATTATCACATCTTTACATCAACTTTATCATTTGGTACAAAATAGGAAAACGATTTTTATATGAAGGACACATCTTTTGGTAAAGTTCTTAATTTCTAGCCGAACTATATGCATGGGGTGGAAATTTTAGAAAGCTTAGACGAACAGATATAAAGCACAATGAGATTGAATTGAACAGACTTCCAAAAATATTCAATGCCAATGAATACGCACTTATTTTACTATAAGAAATGGTGATTTATGTCTTAAGTAAATTCAGTTAGAGTTGTAAGCGTGACAATGTTTGGTAGGTTCAAATGTA
The DNA here is from genome assembly GCA_029291075.1 of Eudiplozoon nipponicum. Classification (NCBI taxonomy): domain Eukaryota; kingdom Metazoa; phylum Platyhelminthes; class Monogenea; order Mazocraeidea; family Diplozoidae; genus Eudiplozoon; species Eudiplozoon nipponicum. The sequence continues at coordinate 49,494 of JAQBSW010000153.1, read as the reverse complement.
CGGTAGTTTTGTTATGATGTGCGACAGGTTATAACAATCTCGCAAACTTTACATAAATAATTGTTCTCAATAAACGCCCAATTAATGATTGTTTAATTGTATAACTGACACATGTGTGCCAAAATTCGCAACAGAGCTCATACTCGTGACTGCATAGAAATAGTACAACCGAAGTTTACAATCCAGTGCAGGGTATGAACAACTACAAGAGATGCGAGCTGCATATCCCTCTATATACATTGTGGTTTGATCCTAGTTAGTCAGAGTTTCCTCATGCTCTAATGGTAACTGATAAAAGACGTAACATGTCAGAAAATGTAACTGACAGTGGTTTTGCTACGTTGTGCGACTGGTTAGATACAGTGGGTAAAGGGCGTAATACCGGCTCCTACTGATGAGTCGCCAGTAAGCACGTCATGAATGTGCACGAGATTATAGTTTCCGGTTATGCTGCCTTTGGTTTAGCCTTCTGGAACAATTTCATCGAATTTGTTACTAGTTGCGGAACATCTATTACACAATTTCATATATATTATTTCTCCGCGACAAACAGTATCCAACTGATATATATTTAAAGATCGTTATCTGTCGAGGTTTCTATAAACTTTCTGCACCGCCTATAAAATCTTCACTGAATACATAAAGTTAACAGCTAGTATAACAAATGAAAATATTTTCTGCGCCGTTAAATGGACAAAATAAATTTGTTCATGAATTTATTGAAAACTGATAAACTTTTTAATAACTGATTGTGCGCGTGGAGGTAACAATTCTTTAAATTAAGTTAACAGAAATGGATTATAATTAAGAATAGAAGGGGAAGGTTATAAATTGAGAAAAAATGCTATAATGATCATTTGATTTGCTTTTAAATTTATATATAAATAAATGCAAGACCCAGCAGGAGCCGGTATTGTGTCCTTTACCCGCTATATATTTCGGTGAGAAATATTTGAAAAAAGTATGGTAAAATCAGTAGTTTTATTTCTTAATTTTGGTGAAATGCATTGTGCTGCTACTATGTATGAATTCGGCACTCATAATGTTGGTATTGTGTACGACTCGGCAATAATAGAATTGAAACAATGTGCCCACTAGGCCACCATAGTTTTACAGGCTCGTTATATATTATATATAGTGAGTTGGCTTAGTCCAAATAGGACCAGAAGGATAAAACGAAGCCAATATGAAAAAATGCATGACCTGACGTACACGAGCGTAACACATTTACTGACGACTCGTCAGTACGAGCCAGTTTTACGCCCTATACTCTCTGTATATTTTTTCGATAAATGTGAGACAATAGGACAGCACAATCTCCAATAGTAATATTTATACAAGCAGTAGTGGAGTTAACTTCATATAGTCTTCGACAATGCAATTTCAAAGCCAACTCACTACACATAATATATATACCCAACCTGCAGACAATAACAACTAATATAACAACACTGGATTTCAACAACTGAACACCATTTACTCCAGCACTTGAATGACTAATGCTCACATTGTTTCATTCAGAATAAATTTTCCCAGTACCACTGTTAACACGGCACCGCTAAACTTTCTTCAGTTACCATTTATATCAAAAACATTTGGTGAAAAATGCAAAAAATACGTGATATTCAAGTAAGGATCAGTGGAATTTCACGGTAATATGAAATTTTCCTATCCGGCGATATCAAGTTCACAATATATATAACAAACTATTTCAAAGCTGCAAACAGTTAATGTTCGTGACTGCATAGAAATTGTGCAGCCAACATTTCCAGTCACTTACAATGTATGCGAGACTGCTAGAGGTGAGAGCCGCATATATAACTTTGATTTCCTTATATATTCAATGCGGTTTGATCCTCGATAGTCAGTTTGCCGTTGAACTCTAATGATGATCGTGGAAGGTCGAAACGAGTCAGTGTGTTGTGACAGGCTGTAAATTTGTTATGTTGTTCGACAACTGGTTAAATACAATGGGATTGGTGTTTACTTCAAGCTGACAAACTTGATTTAAATAATTGTTACCACCACCCGCGCAATCAATTATTGTTTAATTGTATAATCTAATGATGAGTGTAGCGAAAGCTACAAGCAGCTAATGTTCGTGACAGGCCGGATTCCGCGCAGGACGAGGTTGTATAGATAATATTTTTACGTTAAGGCAAGTTCTCGAAAAAAGACATTTATATCACCGTCCCACAATATCCGTCTTTCTAGTCTTCGAGGGTGCATTTGATTCGGTGGATCGCAATGTTTTTTTTTCCATATTTTGTCGAAAAGCGGTGTGCCCCAAAATTTGTTATTGTTATACGAGCTCTCCACACAAATACTTCTGGTGGCGTTAAGGTCTACAACGAATTAACGCATAGCTTTACAACCATGTTTGTTTAATTTTGTAATCGATGCTATTATGAACAACACTCTCTCCGACATTCAGGAAGCTGGAGTTGAAGTTCTTCCGGGCGATAAACTAGTCGATCTTGACTATGCGGACGATATCGTACTATTATTCGAAAATCGGGATGCTGCCCAGGCCACTTTGAATAGATTAACAGAAGTTTCGTCTTTCGGTATGAAATTCGCACTCTAAATATAAGATATTGTTACAGGGTCATCCATCACGCACTCCAACGTTCGTCATTTATGGATAAACACGAATATTTCACTTTACCTTAAAGGTAGTGTTTACAAAACATCTGTAAGCGCAGTCTCACTATACGCTAGAGAAACTTGGCCTCTTAGAGCAGATGATGTGAGACGCTTACAGGCATTCGATCGTCGTTGTTATAGAAGTATAGCACATTTTGGTTACCAACAACGAATAACTAACGTTGACATCCGTAGAAGTATATTTGGATCTGACAATAAGAGCTCGTCGTTATAAAAACAAATAAGGATCCATCAACTTCGTTGGCTCGGTCACGTTTTGCGTGTCCTCATATCGATTGCCCAGTAGAGCTCTGTTCTCTCATCCAGCACCAAATTGGCGTAAGAAGCAAGGTGGGCAGATTTTGACATGGCAGAAACAATTGAAGTCACACATCCAAATTGGGTAGTATAGGACCCACTCGTCTGCCAGAATGAGGACCTCGTGCGCATCATAGTTCTTGGTTAGAACCCCTTAGCGATATGGCAACGAATCGAGCTCAGTGGCGATTTTGTTTCAGATGCCTAGTAGAATCATCTTCGTAACTTTATTTTCTTAGAAGGGCAATGTTAGTTGCGAGGTTTAGTTTGTTTATGACGTGATACAGTGAAATCCGCAAAGAAGCTGTATTGGTGATGTCGCCTTGCCCGAATGCTAACTTGGCCATAATGGTTTTGTGGAGAGGTTTAGTTTGCTTCATTTCTGTGAGTTATCCTGATAAATTTACTCATATTTGCAAGGTATTCCTTCTCTCTGCCTCTCTCTCTCGTAAATCTCACTAATAATTTGTCTATATTCACTTATATACTTTTTTCTCTCCTGATGGCTATATGGCAGTGAAACACTAGTCACTATTACTTTTTGTATGGATGGACATGATGATGATGTTCGTGACTGCATAGAATTTGTGCAGCCGACATTTGCAAGGCTACTAGAGGTGAGAGCCGCATATCTAATTTTGCTTCCCATATATATGCATTGCAGTTTGAACCTCGCTAGGCAGTTTGTCGTCGTACTTCAAGCTCGTAAACTTGATTTAAAGAATTTCATATATTACCAAATTTCCATAACAGTATCAGCCTGCACCGTCGTCTGTTTCGTGACTAGTGAAGACTGAATTTCCACCAAATCTCGACAAAAGGTATCCGGATAGATTAGATCAGTAAAAGAGCAATTACCGTCTGAAGCCAAAGATTGCACAGGTCGCCGCGCACTCTTAAGCTACTGCTAGCTGCGCTTCAGCAGATACTAGCCAGTAGAACAAGTTGGCGCCTGGCCAGTGCTATGCGACCGCTTCTGACATATAAATCACGTGCACTGCTCGCGATGGCGTGGTGATGTCTGAGTAGCCGATTGCACAACCTTCTTGCCAGACCACTTAGGCAACTCTAGCGGATCATGGGTCGCGTAGCGGTAATGCATTATTCTTAACATCTGTCATCTGATCAGACCGCAGCATACCAGCAATAATTATTTTTTTGCTAAAACGTGGCGGCCAGTATGTTCCCGTGTCCAGAATCAGTCAATTCTGTGCTACTGGCACAGATTCTTCTTGTGATAGATTTCTGTTAACCTGCAATATAATGTGAACATCTTGTTCGTAACAAAAAGTAAACGAGTATAACCCAATTCCAGGAAATTTCTGTATTTTTGTTCCTTACGATGGCCACAGCCTCAGATCGTTATAATAAAATATTGTATAGACATTGCGGTTTGAACCATATGAGGTCAGTTTTCTGCATCCTTTATATTAAATTTCAGGTTTTCTAAGCCACATACCAGATAAAATAATATTGGCGATTGAAGGTTGTAATTTTTTCGAAAGCAACTCATTTCATATTCACTTCATTTGAAGCCCGATTAGCACGCTTATTCTAGTTTTGTTGCAAACTAATTTTTGTTGCAAAATACCGCAAAGTAAAATTGCTGAATCAGCAAAACCATATGCAGCACAATATTATTGCATAACCGAAATCTAGTGTTCCGCTTCAGTAGACAAAAGAGCACTCGTAATTCACGTGTGTCGAATGATGCAATTGATAATGCTTCAGTGTGAAGCTTTAAATTTATCAAACACACAATAGTCGTCTTTTTCGACATCTAGCCACTGCTGCAACAAAGCTGGTATTAGTTATAACTAGAGCAATCATTATTTCTAGGAGCACGAGTTATACTAAAAGCAAAAATGACATTCTAGTTTTAGCTTAGTAAGCATTCTGCATGATGGCTCCATTTCTATTTTTATTTTGAATTGCATTCCCAACAGACCTCATAAACTCCCAGCTTTTTTTGAATTTGCATTTGAAAACAAATATTTTTTATGCATAAACTTATTATGGAAAAGGTATGATGAAGACATCCGCAAATGAATGTCGAATTATTTTGAAGAAAAAATCACTGAAATTCAGCCCGGGTTAGTCGAAATGCAGATCAGGTAATATTCTCACATATATATATATATATATAAGATAAGTTCTCACAGTTATAAAGAGGTATTGATGCTTTTCACGGTGCATCTTAAATGAAAAAAACAATATATGCATAGGCAGGGCTTTGTAATAACGAATTACCAAATTTAACTCACACTCCTCCAATTTTCGCATTCGTGAATTTCAATTTTCATTATATGGATATCGAATGATAAACGAGTAAAATAAATTTATGCCATTGCCAAACAGAAATGAAGCCACAGTGCATCATGGAGAAGTAGTTGACATCCATGGTAACACTAATGATTATAATCCACTCCTACCATAGCTTTATTGGTTGGCCTACTTTATTATTGTTAGAAAATAGTTTCGAACGCATAAAAATAGAAATTGTTTGGATTTATTTATAGTCTATAAATAATTTACATTTTACGCTACTTAGGAAAATTAAGTAAAATTAAGCTTTTTAAACAACATGCCTATTTCATTTTATAATATCAAAGCGATAAAATTAAAAATAAGATTACTAGGACGTGCGCACATACACAGAGAACTGTTTCTTGTATGATGGATTCGATAGGAGACTATGCCGATTAAGCAGATAGAAACAGACTTCAAAATATGTAACTTTTCAGACTGTATAGCCCCGCAGCTTTTCCGGCGTAAGTGAGATGACAGCTCTTCTTGATAGCTCGTATAAGGCTAATTGAACGTAATATAGGTGGCCTACCTCGTTTACGATTACATTCATCCAACAGGGTTGTATTGGTAATTTGGTCAGCAGAATGTAGGGCTGTCTTAATAGGCAGTGGTATAAGCAACGAAGACTGCGTTACTCAACTAAATAGGATTTTGCTGGCACACGAAAAAGCAGCCTACGGAACCTGGACGCCTGGCTTAAATTCGCCTAAACCACACTGAGCGAATACAAGTGCGTCCACGCGGTTGCAACTATAAACAACCATCTGCCGTGTCCCGTCGGCATAAAAGACCAAAAAGTGGTACATGCGATTTAAAGATATCGCGATTTGAATTTAGTGCTTCAGACCAGCGATTCTATAGTGACTTTTTGAGCTTGCTAATACTGTTATAAATCCAGGCAAACCCGATTCGCCACATTCATAATACAATTAAACAATAATTGATTGAGCGGGTGGTGGCAACAATTCTTCAATTCACGTTTGCGAGCTTGAAGTAAACACCAAACCCATTGCATGTAACATAACAAAACTACCGCCAGCCGCAACGCACTGACGCGTTCCGACCTTCAATGATCATCATCAGAGTACAACGGCAAACTGACTATCGAGGATCAAACCGCATTGGATATATATGGAAATCAAATTTAGATATGCGGCTCTCACCTCTAGCAGTCTCGCATATATTGAACTTGACTGGAAATATCGGCTGCACAATTTCTATGCAGTCACGAACATTAGCTGTTTGTAGCTTTCGCCACACACATGTATATAGGCAATAAAATTAAACAATAATTGATTTTGCGGGTTGTGGTTACAATTCTTCAATTCTAGTTTGCCAGCTTCAAGTAACCACCAATGCCATTGTATTTAATCAATCATCGAACAAAATAGCAAAACCACCGCCAGTCGCACGCAGTGACGCGTTTGGACTTTTCATGATAATCATCACACGTCAGATATAATTTTGATGCTCATTAAAATCCTAGGCTGTTGATCGAAATCGGTCAATGCTGTCGGTAAGATGTACAACTAACGGGAAAACCGAACGTATTACTCGTGAACAAATTTAATATTTGACTGGAACTCTTCTTTATCGTTTAGAGAAGAGCATCAGAGTATTTTAAGTGAGCAAGTCGGACACCGTTACAAATCTTCACCACTGGGAGAGTAACAGAGACCTATTATATAATATCGCTACGAGAGTTAGCAAGTTATCGTACAAGCTTGGACGTTACAACATAATAAGGCATAACTAGACATATCTTCCAGCGCACTATTACCTGATCTGCGTTTTGACTACCACAGGCTGAATTCAAGTTGTTTTGTTTCTTGAATATATTTCGATGGCCTTTGGCGGCCAGCTTTTTTTAATTCACCCATCCTCACGTTTTAAAAAGCAAACTAATGAAGCAAGCGCGATATTTCCTCAGGCCATATCATTTATATTACAGACTGACATTTCACTAGATAGTTGCGTGTCACTGGTTCGTGTGTGTGCAAATCCATAACCGTTATGTTCATCCAACTAAGTGAAACTAGAATGGCTGAATATGAATTTGAAAATTAACATGCTTTAGAATAATTGTTTTAACTGAGGTCGTCCTCACATTTTTAGGTTGAGATAGACCAATAAATCAGAAACATTCATCATAACTACATGTCATGGTAAGTGATAAAATTAGAAATCTGAACGAGCCGTGCACGTGTAAAATTTCACTCAAAACACTCAGTTTGTAATCACGATTGGCTTATCATTAAATAGACACATGTCGCATATGTGCATGTGAGTGTGTACAACTAAGAAATTTCAGTTAAATATAATTAGTACATGTCCCTATGAAAAGACTTCAGTCAATGGACATGCATTTACCTTCTACACGCGTTAGACTACTTTTTCATTCTCGAAGTTTTAAATGCTGATCTCGATAGATTAGAGGTGGCTAGACGCAAAAACGTCAGATTCAACAAAATAAGCTTAATTAAGATATGCAATAGAATAAGTGACGGCTAGAACAGAAAATTTTGAAAAATAATTTATCGAAATAATAGACAATATAAGGAAAGAAGATAGAAATCCTTTAATAAGCGTTCATCTCACTAAGAATTTGAAAATTAAACGAACAATTAAAGCATGAAATTTAAAAGGATTATATTATCAGTAAATAATTAACTATGTACAAACGATGGAAAACGTGTTAAAAGGACAATAAAAAATTTACACGCCTAGACGATAAATCAGATGAAATAGACAAGGTGGAGCGCAAAGTAATAAATGAAATTAAGATTTTGACAGATGCCGGTTTTATTGGAGGCCACTGCACAGAAGCTCAAGCCAGTTGGAACTTCTACACCAATAATGCACGGATTACCAAAAACACACAGAGGTTGTTCTATGAGGCCAATTTGATCAATGGTAAATTCTCTGTTTCATGCACTAGCTAAGTGGCTAGTTCGTTTACTCGAACTATTACGTAAACTACTAGGTAATCATTCGGTTGCCGATTCCTTTGAGTTTGTACACAATATTCAAGATATAAATGTTAAAAACAAGATTATGGTATCTTTTGATGTTTACAAATGTTCCAATTGATGAAACCATTGACATTATAGTCAAAGCGGTAGAAAACGATATATTACCATCGCCGGTGCCAGGTCACACTCTAAGTAAGCTTATCTTATTACGCACTAAAGACGTACGATTTCGTTTTAATGGAAGCATCTACAAACAGACTGATGGTGTCGCAATGGGAAGTTTCTTATCTCCAGTGTTGGCTGAGATTTTTCTAGGCACCTAGAAAATACATTATTAAAGAGTGACATAAGTAAATGTGCTCAATATATACGGTACGTGGATATATTTCTTGTACTTAAGAACAGAACGCAATCACGAACATTGCTTCAAAGTTTCAACAAAGCACAAGAATATCGGCTTCACGTCAGAGCACGAGAAAGATGACAGTCTGCCTTTCCTAGATGTACTATTAAAGAAAGAAACTAATGGTAAATTAAGCAGAACAATTTACCATAATCCAACATGGTCTGCACAGTATTTGCATTACAGCAGTTTTGTGCTATTTCAATATAAATTATCAACAGTTCGTGGTTGCTTTTCAAGAACTGACAGGTTGGTTAGTCAAGATTCTAAAGAAAATAAATATAATAAAGCAATTAACGGTTTAATGTCTAATGGCTATCCAAGACAATTAATTGAATCAATTATTAAAAGGGGAGTTAACCAGAAACAGACGTACTATGGGCCAGAAAAGAAAACTGTCTACCTAAACATCCCATTTAAAGGGGATGCAGTTTCCCGAATGGCACAAAAGAAAGTTGAAGCAGCATTGACACGCACATTTAATGCAGCCAAACTACGAGTGTTATTTAGGGTAACACACTTGCCTTTACCAGCAATCAAAGAGAAACAGCCGTTAATGTCGATATCAAATATTATTTACCAATATACATGCGCAAGTTGTCGATCAACTTACATAGGCCGATCGACCAGACGGTTAATTACTCGAATGAGAGAACATTGTAACTTGAACGCCTGTTTTAAATCAAATGGTGAATACACGTCTGCTATTGCGCAACACATCATCGAAACATCGCACGTATGTTCTCCAGACGTAGCATTCAAAGTAATTACTAAATGCAAAAACAAAAGGGAGCTAGCCACATACGAAGCCTTATGGATAAACAAATTGCAGCCGGATTTATGTAAGCAGAAGAAGCACGTAGAAGCATTGAGCTTGAACTGGATGTGACGCACGAAATTTGATTGGTTTTGTTTCTCACACTCTCTCTATGTTCACATATTTCTATCCTGTTTGGCTTTCCAATTTATATATAAAGATATGTTCATAAGTAGATATTTGAGAAGACAATGCGAAAGAAATATTTCTTATATCTGATAAAATTTCTTTTTGTTTTTGCACACAGGAAGGGTACAATGAAATACTTAACCATTAATTAGATAATAAACCCACGAATAAGCTTCCTTCCTAAGCCGATGTTCTTTGTCTTTTACTGGAGCTAGCTTCAGATTCTGATTTATGCAAACATCCCTTCCTATCATTTGCTGACGCCGTATTCTAAGTCGAATCTAACGACTTTTTAACAGCTGTTTCATTCATAATATCATCTCTAGATTAAATGTCGATACATTTTCTAATCAATCACCTCACCCTGTCACAACTACATAAATGAATTCGTCGGAAATCATCCCAGTAAATAGTGGGCCCAGTCTCCACTACGCCACAGCCTCATTTCCATACTTAAATACAGTTCTAATTTCTGTTTTAGTTTTCTATTTAGATTAGGGTCCGGTGGTACGATGATTCTAGGGACCGTTATAAAACAGTACCTAAACCTAGACATTAGACTCCCAAACCCTTGGAAACATCAGGTGTGTACGAAATCCCATGCAATGATTGTGTGACCATGCTCTCAATCAAGTTAAGAAGAGACGAACATAGAACTGCATGTAAATTAAAACGAAAATAGTTCCGAAACGAGGCTCTAATTTTGAGAATCATTTCGGCTCCGATTAAGACAAATTCTTTTATTTCTAATCAGTTGAAGGCGTATCGTTATGCGTGTCAAATAAAATTCGAATGGTTACGACGTCATAAACTGCATTATTTTAGATGTAAATAAAATAGTTTTAGAATTGCTTCTCGAGTTACGCCCCATAAAACAATCACATTGCTTTAGCATAAGTATCCGAAACGAGCATACAAGGCGAAGACAATATTATGCCACAACATTATCAACTGAGAGGCTAGCAGCAAACTCCTTGCATCTCTTACGATTGTAAATACGAATTCCTCCTGGTTTCGTGGCAATTCACTTGTTTACAGCCTAGGTGCAATTTAAGATATAAAAACAGGCGTCGCAAGTCAAGAATATAACTGCCAAAGGTTTTCCCTTCGTGTTCAAGATGCTGTTGACCACGCCATTAACTACAAGGGGCAAGGCAGAAGCAAAATTTTTCCGTTAGACATGTTGCACGTTTTATACATATTGAGTATGTTGGAATTCGTGCAGTATGAGCGAGCGTTCGGTGTGATAATATAAACGACTGCAATTCAATTTAATCGTTTCGTCTAAGCGTGTAACTACGCAAAGCCCAATGGCAAGATGCCGTCAACTATTTTTCACGACCAGATTCAGCAGGAGGCTGAAGCTACTCAAGAGCATTTGAATCACGTAACAGGCGTTTAATGGTTCACAACAATGTAATAATAAGCCTCGTTTGCTCATTTCTTGAATAATATTTTTTGTAGATGTTTAACATATACCTGTTAATTGCACCTTCAGAATTTAATATAATCAATGTAGCGAACTTGATATAAACACCGGACACATTAGGTACATATACTTTTCAGTATAAACTAAGAATTGTACAGAGTAAGAAAGGAAATTCATTCAATTGACCGGTTTCGTCCTAATTAGAAACTCTTCACATACTGGCCAGAACTTGCCGCTGACAGGGCCCGAACCTGGACACGTTTGCTGCGGAATCTGTAATGAACAAATTCTGGCCAGTATGGTATTAGTTCCTAATAAGGACGAAACCAGTCTACTGGATTAATTTAACAATAATTGATTGCGCGGGTGGTGGTAACAATGCTTTAAATCAAGTTTGCGAGCTTGAAGTAAACACCAACCCCATTGTATTTAACCAGTCTACGAACAACATAACAAAACTACCGCCAGCTGCAACGCACTGACGCGTTTCGACCTTCCATGATCATCATCAGAGTACGACGGCAAACTGACTATCGAGTATCAAACCGCATTGAATATATATGGAAATCAAATTTAGATATGCGGCTCTCACCTCTAGCAGTCTTGCATACATTGAACTTGACTGGAAATGTCGGCTGCACAATTTCTATGCAGTCACGAACATTAACTGTTTGCAGCTTTCGCCACATATACATATATAGGCAATACAATTTAAACAATAATTGATTGCGCGGGTGGTGGTAACAATTCTTTAAATCAAGTTTGGGAGCTTGAAGTAAACACCAATCCCATTGTATTTAACCAGTCGTCGAACAACATAACAAAACTACCGCCAGCTGCAACGCACTGACGCGTTTCGACCTTCCATGATCATCATCAGAGTACGACGGCAAACTGACTATCGAGTATCAAACCGCATTGAATATATATGGAAATCAAATTTAGATATGCGGCTCTCACCTCTAGCAGTCTTGCATACATTGAACTTGACTGGAAATGTCGGCTGCACAATTTCTATGCAGTCACGAACATTAACTATTTTGCAGCTTTCGCCACATATACATATATAGACAATACAATTAAACAATAATTGATTGCGCGGGTGGTGGTAACAATGTTTTAAATCAAGTTTGCGAGCTTGAAGTAAACACCAACCCCATTGTATTTAACCAGTCTACGAACAACATAACAAAACTACCGCCAGCTGCAACGCACTGACGCGTTTCGACCTTCCATGATCATCATCAGAGTACGACGGCAAACTGACTATCGAGTATCAAACCGCATTGAATATATATGGAAATCAAATTTAGATATGCGGCTCTCACCTCTAGCAGTCTTGCATACATTGAACTTGACTGGAAATGTCGGCTGCACAATTTCTATGCAGTCACGAACATTAACTGTTTGCAGCTTTCGCCACATATACATATATAGGCAATACAATTTAAACAATAATTGATTGCGCGGGTGGTGGTAACAATTCTTTAAATCAAGTTTGCGTGCTTGAAGTAAACACCAATCCCATTGTATTTAACCAGTCATCGAACAACATAACAAAACTACCGCCAGCTGCAACGCACTGACGCGTTTCGACCTTCCATGATCATCATCAGAGTACGACGGCAAACTGACTATCGAGTATCAAACCGCATTGAATATATATGGAAATCAAATTTAGATATGCGGCTCTCACCCCTAGCAGTCTTGCATACATTGAACTTGACTGGAAATGTCGGCTGCACAATTTCTATGCAGTCACGAACATTAACTGTTTGCAGCTTTCGCCACATATACATATATAGGCAATACAATTTAAACAATAATTGATTGCGCGGGTGGTGGTAACAATGCTTTAAATCAAGTTTGCGGGCTTGAAGTAAACACCAACCCCATTGTATTTAACCAGTCTACGAACAACATAACAAAACTACCGCCAGCTGCAACGCACTGACGCGTTTCGACCTTCCATGATCATCATCAGAGTACTACGGCAAACTGACTTTCGAGTATCAAACCGCATTGAATATATATGGAAATCAAATTTAGATATGCGGCTCTCACCTCTAGCAGTCTTGCATACATTGAACTTGACTGGAAATGTCGGCTGCACAATTTCTATGCAGTCACGAACATTAATTGTTTGCAGCTTTCGCCACATATACATATATAGACAATACAATTTAACAATAATTGATTGCGCGGGTGGTGGTAACAATGCTTTAAATCAAGTTTGCGAGCTTGAAGTAAACACCAACCCCATTGTATTTAACCAGTCTACGAACAACATAACAAAACTACCGCCAGCTGCAACGCACTGACGCGTTTCGACCTTCCATGATCATCATCAGAGTACGACGGCAAACTGACTATCGAGTATCAAACCGCATTGAATATATATGGAAATCAAATTTAGATATGCGGCTCTCACCTCTAGCAGTCTTGCATACATTGAACTTGACTGGAAATGTCGGCTGCACAATTTCTATGCAGTCACGAACATTAACTGTTTGCAGCTTTCGCCACATATACATATATAGACAATACAATTTAACAATAATTGATTGCGCGGGTGGTGGTAACAATGCTTTAAATCAAGTTTGCGAGCTTGAAGTAAACACCAACCCCATTGTATTTAACCAGTCTACGAACAACATAACAAAACTACCGCCAGCTGCAACGCACTGACGCGTTTCGACCTTCCATGATCATCATCAGAGTACGACGGCAAACTGACTATCGAGTATCAAACCGCATTGAATATATATGGAAATCAAATTTAGATATGCGGCTCTCACCTCTAGCAGTCTTGCATACATTGAACTTGACTGGAAATGTCGGCTGCACAATTTCTATGCAGTCACGAACATTAATTGTTTGCAGCTTTCGCCACATATACATATATAGACAATACAATTTAAACAATAATTGATTGCGCGGGTGGTGGTAACAATGCTTTAAATCAAGTTTGCGGGCTTGAAGTAAACACCAACCCCATTGTATTTAACCAGTCTACGAACAACATAACAAAACTACCGCCAGCTGCAACGCACTGACGCGTTTCGACCTTCCATGATCATCATCAGAGTACGACGGCAAACTGACTATCGAGTATCAAACCGCATTGAATATATATGGAAATCAAATTTAGATATGCGGCTCTCACCTCTAGCAGTCTTGCATACATTGAACTTGACTGGATTAATTGCCTTTTCTACACTATAAAATTTTTAGTTTATACTGACATATTTATGTACTTATTGCGTCAGGTGTATGTATCAAGTTCGCAACCTTGATTAAATTAAATGTTATCACCGCCTTCGCAACCAATTTTCGTTTTGTTATATAAGAAGTATTTCCACAGAAGAATTAAACGGGTACTGATAGCCTATTTAAGCCACTGTTTCCGCTTGAAAAATAACGTCTCAATAATGTCGATGGCGACTCCACGGTTTTAACACGTAAGTTAGCCGTAACTGCGCCAATCAGCTTCAAATAATGGTTATTTTTTTGTCCGTCGTGCCCCTATGATGATCAAAGGTGGAATCTGACAGTGGCTTTAAATTGTTGATATTATCATCCGCGCAATGAAGAATTATCGAATTATTGCATAATATGATATAGGTATATGGTGAGAATTGCATTGTGATCTACAGTGCAGTTTGTTAATTGTTTGACCGCTGTCGTGTTCCAATGTTGGCAATTAAGGGTGAAAATGCAACACAGCATATTCTTGACGATATAGTTCATATTGCTCGACTCATTAAACAAAAAGAATGTTATTTATCCTAAATCCAGTAAATTGATTTTTACTGGTGTCCTTTTACTGGTCTTGGGCAATAATAATTTGAGAAACTATTGTTAGCTCTCCAAAATTATAAAAGCACCTCGCGTGCAATATTTGTCCTACTTTTATTGATTTATACAAATATGTTTAAGAAAATATGATGCAATGCATTTGGCCTTCATTCCTTTTAACTGGCTAAATGGATTTAAACATACATTGTAACTACGAAAATTTAGCTCAACATATTATTCCTAATGAAGTGAACTTTACTCGCCTAACGAGATATGAATAATCATTTAAAAATTTAAACATTAACATCGCGGTTCATTATTTCCCTGTCCATTAAGGCCTTGGTTCGTTTACAAGCTTAACAAAACGGAAAAACTTTACACCTGAACATTTACGATGGGCAGTACACGTGTGGAGTCTCCAAAGTGAAGAGACTAGTTAGAACCCTTCTCTCACCGAGAAAGACGCACTGTACATCTGTAAATGTACATAGATCAAGATTTGACCTAGCTACATATGTTTACAAAGGACCTCCAATCGTCCAGGGCGGTATAAAAACAAAAAAATGGCCTTTATGATACGAAAATTGGATGCGTGGGCGATGACAAAAAGCACTTTATTCAAGGATGCAGTATTTGATAGAAACACATGACCAATATCTAAATACCTTGTGGATTTGACCGCATTTATCTTGTGCGGGACAATAGATAGCACTCTTAGGTCGGTAAAATCTTGAATTTGTATCATTTTCAGGTGCTCTGCTTATTGGCTTCGATTGATGGGTTCTCACTTGTCCCTTCTTTTTTGAGCCTTCTATCTGTGAGAACCCATCAATCGAAGCCAATAAGCATAGCACCTGAAAATGATCAAAATTAAAGATTTTACCGACCTAAGAGTGCTGTCAATTGTCCCGCACAAGATATATGCGGTCAAATCCACAACAAGTAGGGCAGCACTGCGCAAGAGAGTTTATCATTCAAATTACATTTAAATCTAAATACATTTGTCAGTATAAACTGAGAACTATGCTGAAACGTAAAGTGGACCGGTTTCGTCCTGTACCGCGGACCGAGTTCGAACATGGGCACATGTGCTTCAGAATCTGTTTTTTTCTACTTTACACAATGTCTAGTGTACACTGTTTGTATGCCAATTTAACGTCAAACCATCTGAAAAATATGTGGATATCTATGTATCAAATCATTTGTGAGAGATTGATGAATATTCTATGCGAATTATAACCAGTATATGGTAATCAATGCATCGATTATGTGTCAATTTTACCTGAAGTCTTAATACGGACCCAGTTATTCAAAAAATTCAAACTTATATTACTAAAACACAGCATAAAGCCAGTAAATATCTCCCCAAAAGAATAAATCAGCTTTATAACAATTGGATATTTTTGGTGCGGAGAGCAAGCGTATATGCAATTGCAAATTATGTTTTGCGAGCATAGCAACAAATTAGTTCAAATATGACCAGAAGGACAAACTTAAATCAGCATAAATGGAGGGTGTAATCTTATTTGCGCATTCGTTTCGTACATACGGGTGACGCATCAGTATGAGCCGATATTACCTCCTATACCCAATATATATATTTGGATGAGAAACGTGGGCAAATTGGAAGGCACAATCTCCCATACGAATATGAAAACGTGCAGTAATGGAGCTAAATTCATACAACAAACGCTATATTTGCTTGATCGGTACATGGTTTCCAAGTCGGTAGTCACCAAAATTGATCTGACGTAGCTTCTAATAATAAGCCTGAGATAAAATTTAACAGTGCCTAGTCAACTTGAATATCTAACAGAGAAATTTTCAAATTCAACCAAAAAACAATAAAATTATTGACCTCATTTTTTTCAAAACATTTCATATTTTGTTTTGAATTAATAATAGTGTAGGCGACTTACTGTCTCATTTGCATTTGTGCTGCTGGTCTCATACCAACAGCTCCTGCAACGTTAACAACTATCAACTCAGATGCGATGGAGATAAAGAACCAGATACTGGTTAAGTGTGAGGTACTGAAAAAATTCATTTATCTCTATGTATAGAAAAATACCTCATACCAACTTCGAATCTACTCGCAAGTGCTGTTACCGTCTGTGAGAGCTTTTAAAATCACCAAGTCAATCGGATATTGGCCTCCAAATTAGCCCGTGCCAATAAGGCAAAATAAACTAGGTTTCCACACTGTTGTCCATACGAGTCTTAAGTTGGAAAGGAGAAATTAACAACGACCCCCAGTGGCCATTATCGCTAACGGTAGTATACCGCAAAATACTATGGCTATCAAATCAGTAATCAGATATTCGTCAGCAGCCCGACAAACAAAATGTAAGAGCCGATCACTAATGACATGTTGTGGTAATGGAGCATCTAAGAACCTCATTCCACTAGGCTGGTCCTGAAATGCAGGCTGGTTATCAAGGCCATTTTTGTTAGTCAGTGGATAAAAGGATACGAAAACCCAAACAATAAGAAGGATGCACAAAATGAATGGGCATATCCGATATATTTGAAAGAATTCGAATACAAACTTATTCTGTGAAGAATTAAAATTGAAATAAATCTTTGGGGCCTTGAGTAGGCAAGTCAAATAAAGTTAATTTAAATAAAAACAAAAACTTAATTAAGATAGATATTGTATATAAACTGTGAAAATGTTGCGAAAACAAACAGAATACTGAACACAAAATAAACGACTATATAAATACATTTCACAATAACAGTACTTTAATTTACACTAAAAGCATACCTGGGCGGATTGTCGAATTCAACTAACAAGCCAGCACAATTGCTGAATAACATTTAAATCTACTAAAATAAAGTAGATTGTAATATGGTCACCGAGCATTTCCGATTTTGGTGTTTTCCAATAACCGTTCGGTTACAATCTGGTAACAGCGTAAAAAAGCGTTGCTATCATCGGCTGCTTGACGCAGGAGTGAACAACTTAGCCATACATGAAATGAAATCGAATGCAAATAAACGTATTGGAAAGGTGAGTGTAACCGGTGTTTGAACATTAGACCTTTCGTTTAAACATCCAGATATATGAAACAAACAACAAAAAACCCAAAAATGGTTGCGCAGATTATCCATTACAATTCGATTGATAACAGTTGATGACCATGAGTAAAGGCTACACAATTGGTATTGCAGTTCTGTAACTGGCGGATGTATTCTTGCTTGAGGAATACACGGTATATTAGATTTCTGTAGTTGATCCCTGTACACATAAATCGGCAATACCCAGAGAACTTTAAGTAACAATTGCAAGAAAACGTGTTCCGGGAAGTGATGCGTACACAACGTTTGGCCGATATGCAGCACTACATGTGCATGATTTACACATTTAATAAAACTATGCTAAATCGATTAACCAAAATTTCTAAAGCACTACAAGAGTATGCAGAGTATGCAGTATTACGTCAGAATAAACCGTGATGCAGGAAAACCACAGAATTTATTGATGTTGCATCTGAACACAATGATCCTATTCCTCGTTCAGGTTGGAGAGTGTGTCAGCTTAGCCACTTTCTAATGGCCTGTCTATTAGAAGATATAATTGCATTCATAAAAATGAAAATTTTAATGCATACAACTTACCAGAAAAATAAAACATTGTAGAGAATCCATCATAATTACAAGAATGGTGACTAAAAATTGTGATCACACGTTGCTCATTCAAGCATCAAAACAGCCCATCGGCTTCACTTACCAACAAAAACTGGACCGGAAATTGCAAACAGTTATGAAATAAAAATGTGAATCGTATATTCTAGGTGTATAACTGAATAACTCTATTCAATGTGGCACAAACAGACCTTTTATAGGGTCCAAATAAAGAGTATACAAATATCAAGTTGTGTTTTAATGAATATTTTCGCAGTCCAACAAATGTCATACGATTTTCATTAAAGGATAAAATAATTTATCCCAACTTAGGCATAATGAAAAAAATCTTTTAGGAATCTTTGCCACTTTGTCTTCCATAAACCACTGTCTTTTCAACTCTATTTGGCTCGCAAATGACGGAATTTTAATATTGCTATTTTATGATAATATTCTGGTTAATAATGAAATTGAATAAATGAGAAATAATTAGTTGAAACATTGAGAAAACGAATAGATATTAAATTATACTCACTAGGAAATTAGCGCAAAAATACCTGCTGAATGTTTCTATTATCATATTCATTGTATCACCGATTGAATGTACGTACCAATTTATAGCCACCCGTGCAACAAGCAACAAAAGAAACATGTTGAACGACAGGGAATGACTTAATTAACTGGAAATTATTGCACTCAGCAAGGTGTTTGCATCTAGCCTTCAATTTTACTGCGTATATCTCAGACTTCCGGTTACGGAAGCCTTTTTATATTGGAAGCACACCCCATAAACAATTTGACAATCAAACCGTTCCTGGTTTGGCTTTCCAAATATTCATCAAAACAATACACTAATTCTAACTTTTTACTGCAGTTTCCTCCGTGATATGCAATTTAAAATGTGTGCTTCCCTCAGCGAAATGGGTTATAGGTCTAAATTAATAACATTTAGTTATATAAAAAAAGAAATAAATACACCAAAGTTTAAAAATTGAACAAAATCAATTTCACCTTTACGTACAACTAAATCAGTACATAGACGACAAACTTCCTTTCTATGAGATTGTTATGAAAACAATCTCATACAGGGGAAGTTCATCGTATGTATATATATATATATATATATATATATATATATATATATATATATATATATATACACTTTATATAGACATATAATATGGCCCAAATTTTCCTAAACTATAATCAAGTTCACGTGATAAATTCTGAATATAACTGAAAAATTGTTTCATAAAAAAGAAATTTCAATAAGCACTTCAAACAACACCAAAACAGGAAGCCCAATAAACAAAAGAAATGCAAATTCAGAATAAAAACACAAAATATCATATGTTAAGCAAATCACTTCCAAAAATTCGAATTATACAAATGATGCCCGTAAATCATATAATAAAAAACATTTTTTTGAAATGTCATTCTAAACTATCTCAAGTCATATAATCACATTAAAGCAGTAATCAGCTTCAAAACAAAAATTAATATTGTAAACATGAAGTTCTTCAATTTAAATCAATGGTGAGAATAATGAAATGTCGACTTTAGTTTCGAATTTGTAAAGTTGAATCTTGTATAAATGCAATCAAAAGAAGCAACAATATTTCAAAGCAAATGTAGTAAGAAAAGTGGGAAATAATTGTTTCAGCAGTTCAAATTAGCAGCTAAATGCTTAGCAAATTCTATAAACCAACAGAAATCCAGCAAACTTGTCCAAAAGGGCGCCCGGTACTTAGGCTGTATATTAAATCTAAAAAAATCTCATGAATACACGATTATTTTACATGAGAAATTAATTTAAAAAATACCAATCCGTTTGTGGATAACAGTGAGAATTAATTTCTACATGTGAGATAATTTAAAACACACAAAATAAAATTATATAATCCGCTTTAAGAATAGGAGAACATCAAGCCATCTAGTACAAACGAGAAAGCATAGAATACAGAAAACTGTCTAACATATCAGTCATAATTTATCCACAAGCAGAAAAGTACTTTACCTAAGCACAACAGGCATAAAAGGTAATTTAACACATATTACAACTGATTTGAAACACAGAGTTTACCACGCAAGAACTACGTAAAGAAGACAAATATAAACAACACACCAATTAAACCGTGGGATGTCAAGATATCATCCTATTACATATTAGACATTAAAAAAGCATATAACAAATACAGATTCCAAAACGCAGTTCCTTATTAATACTGTTTTTCATTTAATAACCAGGTGTGATCTGATAAGAATTCTTACGTTTTATTCCTTATTCCAAAAAATTATTTCGATTCGAAAATCAAAACACCAAGTACCTCTGCATATGTGGAAAGCCACGCAGAAGTATTCTTTGCTTTCTAAATTCAACTTGCATTATTGTCATATCCCTCATGAAGTTAAAGTCTTCCAACGAAATAAAGAAGAGGCCTTTAGTAATAGCAAATTAAATAACAACTGGGCATTACCGAAACCTATTCGAGTTTGGATTTCAAAAAGTAAGAAATCAGCATTTTGTCAAACTGAATATTTACCACAACGGAGCCAATAATAACTAAATTTCGCAGAGGGTATATTCATTTCCTCTCGAAAAAAGCAGATGGTAATTTTGTCTTCAATTTCTGACTAAAAACTAAATAATTTAAACATAATTGACTGTGGATAGCAACATTAAAATCTATGCTTTAGTGGACTACTTTTAGTTATATTAATAAGATTTGTCGTTGATAAAGTGAAAGAAGGCAATTCAACATGTCTTGTTTCCATTTCAAACCGAAAAATATTAGTCCAAGTTGGAGATAGGTTGATTTGTCATAAGAAGAAATATTTATTTAAAAATACAAACACCAATATAAAAGGAAATTGAAATGATAAAAACATCTCACAAATGAATAGATCTAAATTAATTTTAAAAATAAAAGAAACTTGAAAGCTAAAATATCTAAGTGCATGTACACCGGAATGACGCACTTCCTGTGTTGTCAATAATGAATATCCTACCTGATTATAAAATTTTGAAGCATGTATACGACTAGCGAAACGCGATACCTTCTGCAGAAAATAATTTACAAACTATTTCTCTTGCAAAACCGAACAATACTTAATATATTTCAACCAGAAGAAAAATAACAAATTTACACATTAACAATCACCACAAACAAGACGGCAATAGACCAGAACATAAATAGTACCCATTTAAGTATGTGCTCGTAAACAAGGCAGCGAATATAGAACAAATACCTAAGTATCAAGCCAACAAGCCTATGTAGAAAAGTCGTTTTTCCTCATGTCATGCATGTAAAATACAATGGATAACTAAAAATGTGATTTTGAAAAAGAATTTTAGACTATCTGTTGTAGAAAAAATTGATGGCATAATTGGGCAAGCAAAAAACGGATTTTGCATAAGGGTCATACAAGTATAATGGAAACGAATTGGAAAAAAAACAATTAACGAAAAACGTTTGATGAAATTATCTAATTTCGACAAGATTGCACATAGGTGGGTTTAAAACAATACAAGATAAAGCTGAATGTGATTTTTTATAGCAAATCTATGCATATAAATGAGCAAAAAAGCATAGCATGAATTATATATCAAGCGCCCTAAATTAAAACAGTTAAAATGCGATAAAGAAAAAAGAACAAAGGTTAATTTTATAAACAGGTAAACACTAAGAGAAGCAGACCTCTGAACGATATCACCATATAACTGAGATATGAGTAATTATATCTCACACGTGTCACGGCTGATTTGTAATGTCCACATAGAATAGCTGTGTTTAAATATGTATAAATATTTCCCAATAATTTACACATTTCTGAATATAAAATCGATACACAAAATCGGAAGATATCACAGGATAGTGCACTTTCGGCGATTCTTTTTCCGCTCTTTGCCCTTTGTAGCCTTCTAAAAAGAGGAAAAATTAAAATTAAAATAGAAAGAACTTATTCTAGATAGTTTCGCGAAACACAGGTCCAAGGAACCAAAAGATTATGAATGCTATCAGCTTCAAAGCGAAAACTACTATTTAAAAAAAAATGAAACAGCATAACAGTTTAATCTTATTTATCACTCTTAAATTATAGTCTTAAATGATAGCTATCTAACATGCAGCGTATAACCACGATTTGGAATGTGTACCAGCCTGAATTGACTCGTCATTTAACCACAGATAAAAATTATAAATATCGAACAACTTACACATTTGCAATGGTGTATTACATCTTGCGCACCTAGTTACAAATAAGTTCAACTAGGACTAGAAGGATAAACCCAAGTAATCATGAACAAAAGGTATAATCTCATGTGCTCATTCGTTTCGTGCTTTCTAGCGACTCAAAAGTAGAAACCGTTATGAAGCCCTATACCCACCATATATTTGGGTGAGGAATTTGTGACAATTGGAGGGTACCTCTTGTACGAGTGTAAACATGCAGTAGTGAAGATAAATTCAGTCAATGCGACTTTAAAACAAACCGACTTCATACAATATATACAGAGCTTGTAATGGATATCAACACCATGTTTTTTAAATGGTGTGCCTATACATGGTACCGACGCAGGATTGGTTAAAATTCTCAATAATTTGGAAGTACAGCCACTTCCGAACACCTGTTACTTAAGCAAATCCATACAATTTTGCCTTGATCGACATCAATCAACACATTTCGCAACTCACAACATAATTCAATTAAATATATAGCTAAATACTGTTTGTTGCGGAGAACTAATATATATGCAAGTATGCATTAGGTGTTGCGAACTTAGTTAATATATAGCTATCTGTTTTTTCTTGATAATTAATGTATATGCAATAATTAGTTACTGCGTACCAAATACAGAAATAGTTAAATAGAACCAAAAGGATATGAACAAGAGGTATAATTCCATGCAAACATTCGGTGTATATTATATATTGTGGGTTGTTTCTGAAGTCACATTATCGAAGTAAACATCATTACTTCTTGATGTTACATTCGAATAGGAGACTATACAATACACTTGTCCCACATGTCTTGTTGGTAACACCGGCTCCTACTGATGATTCAATACTATTACTACTATAACTAATACTACCACTACCGGCACCACGAAAAGTAATACCACTACTGTTACTGTTATTATAAATACTACCTCTACCACTACTACAATTGCTACACCTACTACTTATTTTAGTTCTACTACTACCACTGATACTACTAAACTCCTACTACTATTACTAATACTAGTAATACCACCACTTCAGCTTCTACTTTTCAGCATTACACCAGCATGCCTATACAAATGTGCCAACAAGATGAAGTATTTCACTAGATTGACATTAACTTACCTCATAAATTATTTATTTTTATTGTTCACAAGCTAAATGCTTCGACACAACTTATGACCAATTTGAGCAAACTCTTTAAACTATCATAATTGTCACCACATACGACAATAAAACAGTCCTTAATGGCTGAGGAATCGTTCCCTATAACCATGAGTAAATGTAAAAAACTAAACGAACCTAAGAAAACCAGATTGAAAAAGAAAAAAATGACAAAAATAGTAATAGTTTGTGATTTATGACTAGGATGATCTAGTTCAAAGGCAGATATTACCTAGGTAGCACAAGTAATTGAGAGAACCTTGACTTCCACATAACATTATGGTCAATTCACATTTAAGGCACCACGACATCAGTAAGACAGCATACCGCGGTATCGCTTCATAAAAACGATCGAATATCGAAATTCACTCTGTAACAATATCACCACTCAGTTCTTTTCGATGCTTTATCGCAGAGCTCGGATGCCAACGTAAACACCATCCTGGTAGAGAAAGATTCCTATACTATTTTATTTGGCAATAGTTGATTTTAGCTAATCCTCATTTGTCCGAATCTGTCAACGTGGTTTTTACACTAGTCCAGCGCTGGCTAAGAGAATAATGTTTAACCTAGACATCGAAATGAAAGGAAACGTAATACGTAACAGAGCCAGCTCAATTAATGATGTATAATGTGCGTATGTAACGCAGAACACCTGTTAGCTGAACTAAATATACGTCTACGTCAGTCAGCATTTATTATTCAATGCTAGAAGCCTATATATACTATGATTCTCACCCAACTATGGCCAAATGTCTGTAAGCGTGGTAGATATTCGACTTTAAAGGACCAAGCATCATTAGCGATTGACAAAACTGCACGTGGATTTTCAACGTATACGCGCTCTTTAAGGCAAAGTAAGGTTCCTATGTTTCCCTCTATAATGGCCGAGATTGGAAAAAGCTAGCCTATCTTTCACTACTCCAATATTCACCATATTAATCATATTGTCTGAGCTACAGATTTATCTACCAAGATATGTATATGTATGTATACATCCAGATTTCTACCATGAAGCTACAGAGTTATATGATGTGCGATCTTATATAAGTACATTACGTTTAGTGTCAACTTTATAACAAAAGACAGAACTGTTAATTTATTCAAAGTGGGCCATACAGGCGGCCAGATTTTTTATATAGTCAATTTGCACCGCTCTCAGTAGTCAAATAATTCGTCTACAAACCCTCCAATTAAAACCTAACAAATTGATATATTACAGTGGAGAAGAATGATAAACTTGACCATATCTTTTTTCCTGTTTATCTGAATTCGTAATGACAAACTATGTCAAAAAATTAACATTACAACAGACTGGATGTATCCACATAAATGACATATATCCAACATTGGGTTTCCGAAGACAATATACAATGAGGAAGACCCGTGCACTAGGCTCAAATTTTGCTCGACTTGTATTGAAATTCGATCATATAAATGTGTCATGGTTGGCGAGACTAGTGCGTCTTGATAAAGTACATTTTCTCGCGATTAAAAGAACCGAGTCATGAAATTGTTACTTTATCCATTTTGCAGTTCTAGACATCCACTTGTGTTACCTTGGCTTCATGGCATGCAGAATTTGTAAATCGCTTTCCAAACAGTGCACAAAACAATGCAATCGGTGTTCTATAGCCATATTCTATTTTAATTATCTATCAATTATTTGCTGAAAGGAATTAGTACTCGATAATTTGTCTCTTGACTAATGCCTCATGACGCTCAGCTGAATTTGGCCTAAACGAAACCATTCAAATACATTTATTTACAAAACAAATCAGACAATAACCGCCATAGCGGATTAAATTTCGTATTAGCAGCATAAAGGAAAACGACAGTACTATTGACACGACGACCTCGGACATTTTACTTTATGGAACAGACAGGCTAAAGGTAATCGTATCCAAGCCAAAAAGTCTTCAAATCGCCGCAAAATAACTACTCGTCTCGTATCAGCAATTATACATGTTAAACAAATTTATCATTGAACGGATGCACGGCACTATTTAGCTAGGTTTAAAGTTCTGGGTTATAATTTTCCTCTTTCATGTAATAAAAAGAGAGCTTTAGACTGCAGGTGCAAGTGGGAGCAATGACACACCCTTATCCACCGCAGGAGCCAGATCTAATAGGTTCAGAAAGGCCCTTTCTATTTCGAATACAGGCTTATGGAGAAATTAAGCAAGCTTAAACTAACCGATCAATATTGGTTTGGATGTCATCATTAGGCATATCTCGTCATAACATATTTGGCGTTTTATTGGCCTAGAAATGTTACGAGCGCTGAGACACTGATACCAATTGCACAAGTTAAGACTGCGGCAAAGTACATGAATTTATCTAAACGTTACCATCACAATATTATCCAACTGAGTTGAACAAGTTTATCCTCATTTTGCAGATCATAAAAAATATAGCAGACAGATATCACTATAGTCGGCAGTACCAGTTTCACGCTTAAGTTGGGTAAGCACCTCGATTATTTTATCCTAAATACCGATAATTAGTTATGAAGCCTCAGCAATTACGAAACTGAAAAATCCAAATGAAGCCATTCATTCTACCGACTATGCAATAAACCACGAACCATGGTAAATTCACAGAAATTGTTTTAATAAAAATCTAGTGACAAAATGACGGATGTTATCGCTAAATACGCAATTTTTCATGTTATGGAGATTCAGGAAATACTTGGCGAAATGCACTTCAAAAAAGAAAAACACTTACAAATAAATATGCGCAAATTCTCAGTCATTCTGCAAATGAAACGAATATTTATTTGAAAAGATATCAAATTGACCTGTGACCCTAAATATCACAACTAAATTTAATTTATTTCCGGTTATTTTAACACAAAATTAGGCCAACTATGTGGATAACAGAGCTTTAGAAAAATGGACCTTTGCTGAAGATAGCCGTGATAAAAACAGAATGTTATCTTGACCTAAGCCTTAACCTTTTGTTGCAATCTTGATTTTCTAGGATCAAATGCGGCATCTTATCGCAAGGTTTAGCGATGAAACCCATAAAACGAGTTGGTGACTTTAAATCTCATTCGGATCGACCGCATTCTGGGAATTGTGCGAAAGCAGTCACTCTGTCCAGGAAGTGAGTGTGTATCCTGGGTGTCAGACTGGATCAATCCATGGAGCTGATCGCAGTCTACTGGCCGCCAGAATCCGATTTAAGTACCAAACCCGTAGCCCTTCCTAATATTGCTGTACAAAAATTGATACAATAGTACAGGATATCTTCATAAATGTTCATTTTGTGCTAGGCTTTATGTAGATCAAACAATATCCTACAAAATAGCATCTAGAGTGCTGTAAAGAAATGACTCCATGACGCCTCGAATTTAACTGAATATGAGAGCGTGTTTGTCATCACTGCTAACAAAGCTAATTAAATTGCTGACCGAACCCTAATTCCCAAACTTCGCTCGCACGTGAAAAGGACCAAGGCTGGTTAAATGTCTCTAAAGAATTGAAAGTGTGAGAGAGCGTGCATTAGTCCATATTAACAAAATAGTTTCACGTGTCATTGAGATATATGTTTGCTTAGTGTCACAAATGTAATCGCTATTTGTATCCTGATAAATATTCCTGAATCGCGAGAGAAGAATACTACACGAACTCAAACAGGGTTTCAACCAGGAATAATATTAACGGGCCAGATTGATTCACCGCCGCAAACAGCGGCCCATTACTGTTGGTTTTCTAGACCACCCATTCTTACGATCGTCTCAAAATATCATGATAGTATTCCGGAAATTGTATTATAGCTCGACGTCTGAAATAAGAACACACTGGCCTCCTAGCGAAATCGAAATCTCTGTTTAATTAAAAAATATCCAAAATCGGCATTATTACAATCGCTTTATAGAAATTCCTGGTTCCAGCATTAAATAAAGCAGAAAACATTTGTTTAAAGGAATCGCTGATGGATCTAATTCAAATGGATATTTACCTAGTCAACGCACAGAAATTAGTTAACACGTGCCTCTAAATACTAACATACATATGTTAGCTTTAGAGTAGGGCGACATCGTAAATATAGCCTCTTTGAATTGTTCACTGAATCGTTTCATTAGCGCGACCAAACCCTGCAGGTAACTAGGACCGACTAATGAAACATTTAGTAGCAAAAAATATGTATTAGGCGCTGCGCAGCTAGAAACAAATTAGTTAAAATATGACCAGAAGGATAAACCAAAGACAAAAATTACATATATTAGTTCCCTGCCACAAACAGTATCTAGCTATTAATAACCCCCCGTGAATTTTAAAATACGATGGAAACTGCGTCTAAATTATGTCGTTAACTAAGTTTTTTTCGATAAGATGCTTTAATCTGCCAAAACTATACATATATATAAGACGTATCTACAATGCCAAATCCAACCAATTCGTTGCATTTAAATTTAAAAAAATGAAATGTTGTTTACCTCTAAAAAATATGTTATAACAAAAAGTTCCATAGATGCATGAGGTTTAGACCACATAATTATAAAAGAAATACTGTGTATATAATTATGAAATAGCTAACGCAGTCTTAACCACATCTCTTTTGATACACCTTAGTGACTAGTTTTATGTCAAACTGCAACTTCCTTTATACTTATTAATACTAGACAGTGAATTAGTATAATATACTGAATCTAAACTTACACGTAAACATTGATTTCATAATTGTATAAGCTATAAATAAACAATAGTTCAACAGGTCCCAGTTGGTTTTACTACTTCCTCAAAGCTCATATCATACTAAGATGACAATCAATATGTCAATTGGAAATATCAGTTTAAACTACCTCCTTTATACTTGTTGTTAGATCTCTTAAGCATAACATGTTTTTTAAAAAAGTAAAATGCTAGGAAAGTGTATGTCAAATTGGTTGGCAAACAAATCGGATCGCAATCCGATAATCAGGTAAATGATCTATTCCCTGTCGCGCAACAGGTTTTTTAAAATCATTTCGTAATTTGGCGGGTTATTTTAATCAGAATCCGTTTACAATATTGAAAGCAATACAGTTCGAAATACCATCCACTTTATTTTGTACCATTCTAAATATACGTCAATGTAAATTGTATTTGATATGTACACTTCTTATTGCACCACAAGCTACATCGGATCTGCTTATTTCATTAACATTATAAGTTCCTTAATGTTAATTTTAAGCTATTAAAAACTTATGTAAATTGGCTTAACTTATGGTAATGTCGTACACGAAAACTATTTTTTAACCAAGCTAAATGAATCCAAAAGGAAAAATAAATGCATGTTCAATATTAAGTGATACAGAGTTAAATATAAAATTCTTAAAAATCGTAAAACCCACATAATCACGAATTTCGCGAACTAATGTATAGAATGCATCATCAACACCTTGTCTCGTTTTCGCCGATGTTTCTATGTAAGGAATATTGAACTCATCAGCAAAACTTTTTGCTTTCGCGGTAGGTACATGACGATGCGGTAGATCAACTTTGTTACCGACCACTTCAAACATGAAAACAACATAACTTACAAACCATTGGCACTTCATCGGCGTCTTTAACGCGTTTAATTTGCTCACGATACTGATTGATATCTTCAAAACTCTTTAAATTATTAACTGCAAATACACACAAGAACCCTTCGCCACTTCGCATGTACTGATCACGCATTGCACTAAGATAAAAAAACAAAACAATACCTATATTCTTCTTGTCCAGCGGTATCTAAAATATCAAGCATGCAAACTTCACGATCTATAACAACTTGTTTTCTATAGGAATCCTCTGGTTTGTTTTACAAATAAACTAATTTACCAATAGTTGGGTCATACTCTTCAACAAAGCTAAAATAAAACGTTAATTAAAGTGACTTACTGGTTCTGAATAAGTTGGATTGTTAAAGCGCTTTTACCAACACCGCCGGCTAATTGTGGCAGTAAATTATACCAATAATAGTTTTAAAAGTGCTCAAAATGAGCATTACTCACCTCCAACAACCACCAACTTATATTCAGTCATGTTTGAAGTAATCAACCCGCCTACAAATAATACATATTAAAACAAAGATTATTTATTAGGACAATTTGAATTTGAGTTTATATCGATAACACATAAAATATATAGTATATCATCAATCTAGATGTTTATACTACAAAACCTTATACAACGGGAACGGGTGAGGCAGTTAACAGTTAAGACCTTGAACAGCACCTGAATAGAATAGAATAGAATAGAATATCTTTTTTTGGATTCAAACCACACATAGTCCATCAAATAATAAAATTGGAAATTGTACAATATATATTTTAAAAAATTATCACATCACAATAATTGTGCAATTAATCTCATGTAGATAAGTATATCTCACTAGTTGTACTATACAATATAACAATATCAGAAAATTCGACTGAAAAGAATAATATATACATAATCAAATTAGGAACAATTAAAGTATAATTCGAGTGTAACATTATGCAAAAATTGAGAACCATGACTAGCAATTGATTGTATGTAATGTTAACTAATTTGAAGATATAGTGCATAACATTTCAATTATAATAATACAAAACTTGGAAATAAAAATCTCAAAAAAATCTGTTTCCGATAACAAATATCCTTTAAAAGAAACATGTTGCGCGACAGTGAAAGGATCATTTACCTGATTTTCGGATTGCGTACTGAAATATTTGAATCCACTGTCATCATGATGATTTTTGCAAATATTTCGATTTCCAGGTACGGAAATCTTTTTCAATACCAAGCACATCACCCACTAAGTTGACAATCAGTATGTCAAGTGGAAATATTAGTTTAAACTGCCTCATTTATACTTGTTGTTAGATATCTTAAACATAACGTTTATTTAAAAATGCTAAGAAAGTGTATGTTAAATTGGTTTGTGTATATGTCTACATGTATACACTCTTCGCAATGAGATTACAGTGATTTAATGACAATTACTGACAACTCACTAGATAAGCGTACGTCATGCCTGTGTGTATGTGTTCTCGTTTGTTTTGAATTGATGAGTAATCAGTTAATGCACGTGTACACTCATCCCAGTGAAATTACAGCGATTTGGCAACATCTGACTATTCACTGGATAAGCGTTTTTGTGTGTATGTGCGTGAGCGTTTACTTAAAACTGAGAGCTAATCTGTTACATGTAATTACAGGCACGTGTAACGGTCATACAAGTAAAACTAAAATGATAACTGTCATTTCCTAACTGCACACGTCAGACCTATTTTACACTTACTTTTCTAAATGAAGTAATTACTATTGGCATTTCGGTGAGAAGGGGGCAAGATACTATGAATAGAGTAAATAATTAATAGGTAGCAAAATTAAATTAGAAACGGATAAAGTGATTCAATATAGTAGAAAGTTAAATTAAACGGTCCGTAAAAGAAATTAAAATTGCCTGATAAAGAAGATAATAGTAATATTGCAAAGAAAATAAATAAAATAAAAAATAAACCCTGCCATCATTTATAGATAAATGTATGTTAAAGGCGCTACACTAACAACAGAACATAAGATAATAGATAAAATAAGATAACAAGTAATCAAGGATGAAATAATAAGATAATCAAAATTAAATTAGGCGATATTGAACTACTCACTCTCCACCTCTATAAGTTAATATCAGTCCAGTGTTCGTATTCTTTTACTTGAGCGAGTTTCTGATTCTGATCCTGATTCGTGCAATCTTCGTTTTCTACCATTATTTAGTGCTGTATTCCAAATAGGACCTAGTAATTTTTCTACGGCTGTTTCATTCATTATGTCATTTCTCGATTTAATTTCGATGGATTCTCTAATCAGTCTAGTCGATCTGCTACGGTTACAAATTGATATACGTCTGCACCCATCCCAATTAATTGTGTGTCCTGTCTCTACTGTATGGCGTGCAAGATGTGATCTATTAACATGGGCATACTTGCATGCGGTTTTATGTTCCCCTCTTCTAACCTTAATCGGGCACATGGTTTCACCCACATACATCAAGTTACAGTCGTTACATGGAATTTCATATACTCCTGATGTGTCTAGCGGTTCTATTTTTTCCTTTTGGTTGGGAAGTATAATACCTAGTGTAAGGGTCTGTTTTAAAATAGTACGTATATTGTATTTTGATGCAACCATTTTGATTTTTCTACTTAGTTTAGAGTCAGGTATAACCATTACCCTCCGGTCATCTTTTGATTTATTTGACTTCACGTACTTCCAGTCATGATTAAATTTACTTATAACGCTCTTTATAGTTGCTTCAATTAACTTTAGAGGATACCCATTAGCACTGAATATTTCTCGCAGTCTCCCTAATTCAATCTCTCTATGTTTTGGATCTGTTAATTTTAAGCTTCTAATTGTCATCGATTTTAAGATACCGATTTTAATTCACAATGGATAATTTGAATTTAATTTAAGTAGGATACACGAGTAAATATCTTTCTTATAAATATCCCGTTCTAGTTTTGTCTCATTTCTAATTAACCTGACATCAAGAAATGGTAATTCGCCACATGATTCATTTTCAATTGTAAATTTAAGCTCGCTCACCTGATTTGCTATGTTTAAGAAACTTATCAGTTGTACCTCCCCGTGATTCCAAATAACTAATATATCATCCAAATATCGTACATACAATTTAGGATTTAGGGGCGTTATATCTAACAGAGTCTTCTCCATGTAATGCATGAAGATATTAGCTATTGGAACCGATAGTGGTTGCCCCATTGGAACACCTCTAATCTGCTTATAAAATGCATTCCTAAATTTAAAATAATTGGAGGACATACATACGTACATCATCTCCATGACGTGTCTTATCGTCATTTTGCTTCCTTCCAATATTACTGGATGATCAACCAGGAAATGCTGAAAATAGTCTAGTGCTTTAGGTACTGGTATATTGGTGTACATTGACACCACATCTAAACTCGCCAATCTATCGTTTTCATTAAGTTCACATTTATCTACAATCTCAACCAAATGGTATGAATTCATCAAAGTATTGTCTAAGAAGTACGAATATTTCTTTATTCTATGACATAGAAACTTAGACATTTTATGTGTTGGAGAGTGTTGGACATTAACAATAATTCTCAAAGGGTTGCCTGGTATAAATGAGGCAGTTTAAACTAATATTTCCACTTGACATATTGATTGTCAACTAGTGGGTGATGTGTTTGGCATTGAAAAAGATTTCCGTACCTGGAAATCGAAATATTTGCAAAAATCATCATGATGACAGTGGATTCAAATATTTCGGTACGCAATCCGAAAATCAGGTAAAACAACTGGAATTCAGACTTTGTTAGTCAAAACACAGATCAAGTAGTTATAAGCAATTTTTTCATTCTTTTGAACTTTTATATTATTTGCGTGCTGCATACGATCAAGGGAAATTTATTGATTATTTCTGTAAATGTGAAGACTTTTATTGTTGACTAGTCAGTCTTTTTCAGTGTGAATACTGAGCAAGCGCGTTATTCATATTTCTTGTCTGCGGGAGACTAGATTTTCTTTAATGTACTCCGCAATAAGTTTCATTTCGACAGAGAAAGCGATTAATTCCTCATTCAAATGCGAATGTTCCAACCATGTACGGTTTACTTTTTTGTTTTCATGTGTTGTAGCAAACACCAAACTTGATCGGAAAACTAAAAACTCTCATTTGGTATTGAGTAAAATAGCAAGACAGAGCTGACAGCTTTAGTATGTTCTTCTGTAGAACATTTATCACGATATTTACATAAATTATATGCTTTTATATTTTATTTCTCCATTCGTTAAGTAGACCAGTCAGATAGCGTGAAAGGATAATTGCGTTAGAAACTATTTAATAATGATGTTCTGTTTGAACTTCGGAAAATATGTATATTAATGTAATTTTGCTTTAATTAACTCATGATTTATATCTGTTCGTACAGGAGTTTTCCCTGATTTGTTCTCCATTTTAATGATTAATGCCTATGGAACCGTTACAATTTGCTCCATTATTTATAGCTGATTTATCTTTATAGTCCAAAAATCCAATACTAAATGTCATGATATCTATGTTGACTTCTTCATTAGAACTAGCAAGTAGTCATTCTACGGTGATTATGTGAGCCGTACTAATGGTAGAAGAAGATGAACCTTCATTATCAAAGTCATAACATGGGGACGAATTGGATATAGGATGAGTGAGCACCTTGTAGATATCGTGTCACTGGCAACTTGGGTGAGGCCGCTTTGTTTTACGCATTCCTAAACGTGCGCGTGCCAACTTTCCATTACTTTTTTTAAAATAAAACGAATAATTTTCTAAAGTTACCAGACTCTCAAATATCCTTATGAGTGCGGGTGATTTGAACTCCAAACTAGGCTCACACCGAGAGGAAAACAGATTTTTGGGAAAATAGATCATAATTAATTTCATTGTAGCAGTGGCATAAAGGGTCTGCAGACTTGTCCTTAGCCAAAACCTAGTTGTAGTAAACACAATATTTTAGCATCACAAACAGCATCGCGCAACGAGGCCTAGCAATATAACCTATGCACATGAGATGGTGCCATGTTCTTGTACTCGCGTTGAAAGCATTCCGTTAAGCAAACAATGGAAGTTATTTGTCTAGGTTATGCGACCTAACCACATATTCCCTACTAATTCATTCAAGTGAACTGACCGCATATTTATGGCTGCCATAAGCTGATTAAAATTCCGCTCCTTCCAGAATTTTGTAATCCATCTGAATATTCTTGTATTGAATACGGTTAGACATGTGCAGATAGACTTCATTGACGCATGTTAATCTGCTGGGTCATCTTCAATTACAGCCGATATTGTACCAAATAGCATCAAGAGAATTATAAATAAAAATCTTATGCAAACATCGGCTTGTCTTATGATGATAAAACCTGAAATCTTTATCCCATTCTCTACCAACGGCAAAGCACTTAAACATACCTTATCTGCTGCGAAACAAAGAGGGCATCCCACTCTGGCTCGTAAGCTACCCAAATAAA
The DNA here is from genome assembly GCA_029291075.1 of Eudiplozoon nipponicum. Lineage (NCBI taxonomy): Eukaryota > Metazoa > Platyhelminthes > Monogenea > Mazocraeidea > Diplozoidae > Eudiplozoon > Eudiplozoon nipponicum. The sequence goes on along the minus strand of JAQBSW010000153.1, from coordinate 14,646 downwards.
GTGCATCTCGACAGGCGTCGACTGAAAACAAAATTGGCTTAAAGTTTCTAATGAGTCGGAAGCAGCGTTGAAAGTTAACAACTTTTTCAAGTTGTAAGTTTGAATCTGATATATAAACAGTTGTTATTTTGCCAAAAGCGTGCAGAAGTGCCTAGTGTTTTAAGCAAAATTAGTCAAACCTACCAAAATGACACTAATCCGACACACGATGTATAAAGTGTTGTTAAATATGAGGTAAGCCATGGAGTTTGTTACAAAATGAATAGTGAAACTCCCACGTTTGATAAAGTGGCAGAAACTTGCCTTCACATATGAGGCTGTAAAGTCACCAAAAACTATGATTTCGTTTCTAAATTTTATATTTAATTGAACCTAGCTTCAAAAGGGGTCTGCATAAGTTCACTGTCACTATCTGTACAGTAAAATTCGTTTGAAAGAAAGTTGTCGGTGTGTTGTTCATTTATAAAAGTCGTTATACGTACTTCTTCCATTTAACATGGTTTCTCTGCGCCGCTTAAAATTATTAACTAACATTATTTTCAGGTTGATTAGTCTGGAATTAAATAAGTGAACTAGACCCACCCATATAAGGTTTATTTCGGAAGTATGATGTTTGTAACAAATTAGTGCACTTTGCTGCTCTATAAAGTTGCACCGTTATTATCAGCTAGTGATAAACGTTGTATTTATAAACTAATCAGCCGCAATCAGTTCTGTGCAGCGCGAAATTCTGTGGGAAGCTCTGCTTAATTCTGCGATTCTGTTAAAAACATTTTGATTTCTTAAAGCATGTGTTAATTGTTCATTTACCAATGTTTGTAATATAAAGTGCCTATCTGCTGCTGCCTTTTTCAATCTTTGTGAATCAAATTGGCATCACATTCCTCTTTCACTAAGTGTCTAGTACAAAGTCTTTTAGTCTAAGCATACTGTCGATAATCTTTTAATACCGCGGAGAATTGAGAGATTACCCACTTTAGTCGCTAAGGCTTGGAAAGTTTTGTCAGCCGACGTATTTGCTTGCTGTAGTTTTGGCGATTACCAGATCAGTGTCAGGAGTCATCAATCAAGAGTAACATATGTGACTAGCCAGTTCTATGCGACTGTTCTCGATGTGCTTTCATCATCAAACTTTGCCATTGAACGCCGATTTCATAGGTTAGAGCACTGTTTTGGAAGGCCAATTATATATTCTGCGTACGAAGCTAACGACGCAACTTCGGAGGATAGTGAGAACTGCAAGAGAGTTAGGTCAGTCATCTCATGGTCCGATAATGGTATTCGCTATATCAGTAACTCGATCAAACTGCACTGTAACCTAACTAACCAAGAGGCACTTGAATGGGTAAAAACCTGTGGAAGTTGAGCGGAGCACATGACACAATTGAGAAGTGTGATTAATTCTACGTTAAAAACATAAGCTCTTCTGAACTCACCGTGTGGGTGATTTAGATATTACTCTATGTTCTAATCTATTTTTGTGTTATAACTTTACCCTTAAAGGCTCACGTACACTGTTCAAAACTGAAACATTAGCTGTATAAGTGCTCAACAGTCACGAGCGTATATTTCGATGTAGCTTTGCATAAGATCATATAATTTGTTCAATAAATTATTCACTAATTTTGCTGGTGTGGATTGTTTAAATGAAGATTACTGCTTTTGGTAACACCGCCTGTTTCTTTTTAATTCAGTCTCACAAAATTACAAAATTACCTTTTGTTGCAGGAACAAATCTGATAGCCAAAAATTTGGCTGACGTGCCTAAACAACAATAGTGATCAAATTAAGAAAATATTCAATGCGTTTCTTGCATTTTTTAAGGCTCACTTACAATGAGCTTGACGAGAATGTTTTGCAAAATATCCATGATATAAGTTTTGAAAGCATAACTTATTCAATAAGTTTTTATCACGATCGCTACATTGATTAAAACAATTAAAGTTTTTATATAATTAAACGAACAGTGGTTGCGTGGGTGGTGATAAAAATTACCACAATCAAGGATGCTACATTTATATAGACACCTGACCTATTAAGTACATACATTTCTCAGTATAATGGGTCAGGTGGTTATACCAGGAACGCAACCTTAATTATATTAAATGTTATCACCGCCTGCGAAACCAATGTTCAGTTACTTATATAAATTTTGACTTTAATACCACTTCCACATATAGTGTGATGTCTGACCAATAATGCCAGATTGGGAATGGCTAGTTGGAACTTTGGTTCTAAATGGATTCCTATGAGCTTCACCAAAAAGAAAAAATATTAACCAAGTTAAATTAGTTGGGATATAACTGAAAATTGTGTGTAGTGTGCGGCAAAGTGGCAATGTTCAAGCCCTGTCCACGGAAAATTCTGGCCAGTATGTGATGAGTTCCCTATAAGGATGAAACTGGAATACTGAATGAATTTCCTTTCCTACACTATGCCATTCTTAGTTTATAATAACAAATCTATGTACTTAATGGGTCAGTTGTTTATATCGAGATCGAAACTTTGATTATAGTAATTCATACATACTGCAAATGTATGTATTTAATTGTTCAGGTGTTTATATCAACATCGAAACTTCGATTATAGTAATTTTTATCACTGCCTGTGCAATCATTGTTCGCTTACTTATCAAAATGTCCATTTCAATACCACTTCCAAATGTAGTGTGATGTCTGTTCTGTTACGGTTCTTGTTTGTTTTTCTACATTCACAAAACAGATAAAGAGACGAAAATGACGAAATAATGTAGTAAAAGAAAAATTCAATATAAAAAAATTGAAAAACTAATTTCCGATTAAACTACGTCTAGTTATATACATGAAAAAAGCTAGAAATAGAATAAGTTCACAGAAACTTTTGTAATTAATCAGAAACTCTTGTTAATTCAATAGGATTGTTCTAGGAAAGATGGTCCTCAAACTAAATGCATGCTCGCATTTTATAAGCATTTTAAAATTTTCAAGAAGTCAGCTTTACTTATTTCCTGCATTTATCTCACTTTCAACAGAATTATAAGCGAAACTTATTTCAAGGAATAGATAAACTAAATTTCAGTTTAAATATGTTGAAATTAGAAAAATTCGATTTTAAAACATGAAGTGAAAGGAATTAAAACTTCTTGTAATTTCCAACACGGCTTCATTTACAAAAAAATATTGAGATATCGCCAGATTTCCTTTTATCTAAAATATCTAGCACAAAGCTTTGCAATTTTTTAAAATGCGACCAGTATCGAAAATATTTGATATAAATCGTATAACCACCCTGTTTGAAAAAATATGCGTAAGCCCACACACACACACACACACCTAAAAACACACGAATACACACGCATAATGCAATGCGTGTTTCTGTGTTTGTAACTGTTGTATATTTTATGAATGATTAGTTTAATTAAACTAGCTTTGATTGAAATTTGGTTATAACAATTAATTTAATCAAGGTTGCGATCTTAATGTAAATACCTGACCCAGTATGTACATACATTTTTCAGTGTTCCCAATATGGATAAAACCGGTCTACTGAATGAATTTACCTGATTTTCGGATTGCGTACCGAAATATTTGAATCCACTGTCATCATGATTTTTGCAAATATTTCGGTCTCCAATTACGGAGCCCTTTTTCAATGCCAAACACATCACACACTTAGTTGACAATCAATATGTCAAGTGGAAATATTAATTTAAACCGCCTCATTTATACTTGATTTTAGATCTCTTAAGCATAACGTTTTTTTATAAAAATGTTAGGAAAGTGTATGTTAAATTGGTTTGTGTATGTGTCTACATGTATACACTCTTCGCAATGAGGTTACAGTGATATAATGACAATTAATGACAACTCACTAGATAAGCGTACGTCATGCCTGTGTGTATGTGTTCTCGTTTGTTTTGAATTGAGGAGTAATCAGTTAATGCAAGTGTACACTCATCCCAGTGAAATTACAGCGATTTGGCAACATCTGACTATTCACTGGATAAGCGTGTTTGTGTGTATGTGCGTGAGCGTTTACTTAAAACTGAGAGCTAATCTGTTACATGTAATTACAGGCACGTGTAACGGTCATACAAGTAAAACTAAAATGATAACTGTCATTTCCTAACTGCACACGTCAGACCTATTTTACACTTACTTTTCTAAATGAAGTAATTACGAGTGGCATTTCGGTGAGGAGGGGGCATGACACTATTAATAGAGTAAATAATTAATAGGTAGCAAAATTAAATTAGAAACGGATAAAGTGTTTCAATAGGGTAGAAAGTTAAATTAAATGGTACGTAAAAGAAATTAAAATTGCCTGATAAAGAAGATACTAGTAATAGTGCAAAGAAAATAAAATTAAAATAAACCTTGCCATCATGTATAGATAAATGTATGTTAAAGGCGCTACACTAACAACAGAACGTAAGATAACAGATAAAATAAGATAACAAGTAATCAAGGATGAAATAATAAGATAATCAAAATAAATTAGGCGATATTGAATTAATCAATCTCCACCTCTGTAAGTTAATATCAGTCCAGTGTTCTTATTCTTTTACTTGAGCGAGTTTCTGATTCTGATTCTGATTCGTGCAATCTTCGTTTTCTACCATTATTTAGTGCTGTATTCCAAATAGGACCTAGTGATTTTTCTACGGCTGTTTCATTCATTATGTCATTTCTCGATTTAATTTCGATGGATTCTCTAATCAGTCTAGTCGATCTGCTACGGCTACAAATTGATATACGTCTGCACCCATCCCAATTAATTGTGTGTCCTGTCTCTACTGTATGGCGTGCAAGATCTGATCTATTAACATGGGCATACTTGCATGCGGTTTTATGTTCCCCTCTTCTAACCTTAATTGGGCGCATGGTTTCACCCACATACATCAAGTTACAGTCGTTACATGGAATTTCATATACTCCTGATGTGTCTAGTGGTTCTATTTTTTCCTTTTGGTTGGGAAGTATAATACCTAGTGTAAGGGTCTGTTTTAAAATAGTACGTATATTGTATTTGGATGCTACCATTTTTATTTTCCTACTTAGTTTAGAGTCAGGTATAACCATTACCCTTTGGTCATCTTTTAATTTATTTGACTTCACGTACTTCCAGTCATGATTAAATTTACTTATAACGCTCATTATAGTTGCTTCAATTAACTTTAGAGGATACCCATTAGCACTGAATATTTCTCGCAGTCTCCCTAGTTCAATCTCTCTATGTTTATTATCTGTTAATCTTAAGCTTCTTATTATCATCGATTTTAAGATACCGATTTTCATTCTATATGGATGATTTGAATCGAAATTAAGAAGGATACCTGAGTAAGTATCCTTCCTATAAACATCCCGTTCTAGTTTTGTACCATTTCTAATTAACTTGACATCCAGAAATGGTAATTCGCCACATGATTCATTTTCAATTGTAAATTTAAGCTCGCTCACCTGATTTGCTATGTTTAAGAAATTTATCAGATGATCCTCCCCGTGATTCCAAATAACTAATATATCATCCAAATATCGTACATACAATTTAGGATTTAGGGGCGTTATATCTAAGAGAGTCTTCTCCATGTAATGCATGAAGATATTAGCTATTGGAACCGATAGTGGTTGCCCCATTGGAACACCTCTAATCTGCTTATAAAATGCATTCCTAAATTTAAAATAAGTTGAGGACATACATACATACATCATCTCCATGACGTGTCTAATCGTCATTTTGCTTCCTTCCAATATTACTGGATGATCAACAAGGAAACGCTGAAAATAGTCTAGTGCTTTAGGTACTGGTATATTGGTGTACATTGACACCACATCTAAACTCGCCAATCTATCGTTTTCATTAAGTTCACATTTATCTACAATCTCAACCAAATGGTATGAATTCATCAAAGTATTGTCTAAGAAGTACGAATATTTCTTTATTCTATTACATAGAAACTTAGACATTTTATATGTTGGAGAGTGTTGGACATTAACAATAATTCTCAAAGGGTTGTCTGGTTTATGTATCTTTACTAAACCGTACACTCTAGGAGCGACTGTATCTCTTTGTATGAGAGCGTTACCATGCGCTTGATCTAATTCTCCTTCAGCAATCATGTTATTGACGAATAATTTAACTTCTCCTTGTAGCTTATCCGTAGGATCTTTATTAATTTTAGTGTATACCTCTATATTGTCTAGTTATTCATACATTTTATCATTATAGTCAGATTGATTCATCAGAACCGTCGCTCCTCCTTTGTCTGCTTTCAAACATATCACACTGTTTGCTATTAACTCTTTCCTGAGACTTTTTATTTCATAATTTGGTTTATATTTTTCCTCTGTGTACGTTAGCACAGCTGCGGCTACGTCTAATTCAAACCTAACTTTATCCTTGTCTGAAAGGAATTGTGCTATTTTAACAGCCTCAGTAATTATCTCATTTTTTGGTGATTTCTCAATTTGGATAGCTGTATTCAGACATGATGACAGTGGATTCAAATATTTCGGTACGCAATCCGAAAATCAGGTAAATTGTTTAATTCCTGTCGCGCAACATGTTTCTTTTAAATCTAATTTAGGTACTAAATACGGTGCTACAACAGTGAAGTTGCAAAATCGCTATCATCACATAAAAAAACAATTAGTAAGGCAAGTGGAAAATATTCGTTTCATTAAAATATGTTTAATACATTGTGTAATTCCTAAATGTTTTAAATTTAAATTGCCATTTCATTTAAATGATAAAGGTAGATCTCTTAAACATGAACTGACTTTGAACATAATGAATACATTGATTAGCGATTTAGAGAAACGCAAATATGAACTAATTAGAGAGAAAACTAAAATAAGATCTATGTTACTTTCCTTCTTGCACGCGGATGACTTTAAATGTATAGAGGATTTTACTGATGGCGCACGTAATAAGGAGATAAAAAAGGTTCACATTAGGCATGATAGAAAGTTAGGAAATTTGGGCATCTATAGACAGACCACAGTTAGGACGTGTCCTGTTGTAACTAATCGAGTGGTAAACCTCTCTAAAATAAATCTTAATGAGAAACAGCTGGAAATGCTTAATCGTGGTCTGAATACAGCTATCCAAATTGAGAAATCACCAAAAAATGAGATAATTACTGAGGCTGTTAAAATAGCACAATTCCTCTCAGACAAGGATAAAGTTAGGTTTGAATTAGACGTAGCCACAGCTGTGCTAACGTACACAGAGGAAAAATATAAACCAAATTATGAAATAAAAAGTCTCAGGAAAGAGTTAATAGCAAACAGTGTGATATGTTTGAAAGCAGACAAAGGAGGAGCGACAGTTCTGATGAATCAATCTGACTATAATGATAAAATGTATGAACAACTAGACAATATGGAGGTATACACTAAAATAAATAAAGATCCTACGGATAAGCTACAAGGAGAAGTTAAATTATTGGTCAATAATATGATTGCTGAAGGAGAATTAGATCAAGCGCATGATAACGCTCTCATACAAAGAGATACAGTCGCTCCTAGAGTGTACGGTTTAGTAAAGATACATAAACCAGGCAACCCTTTGAGAGTTATTGTTAATGTCCAACACACTCCAACATATAAAATGTCTAAGTTTCTATGTCATAGAATAAAGAAATATTCGTACTTCTTAGACCATACTTTGATGAATTCATGCCATTTTGTTGAGATTGTAGATAAATGTGAGCTTAATGAAAACGATAGATTGGCGAGTTTAGATGTGGTGTCAATGTACACCAATATACCAGTACCTAAAGCACTAGACTATTTTCAGCGTTTCCTTGTTGATCATCCAGTAATATTGGAAGGAAGCAAAATGACGATTAGACACGTCATGGAGATGATGTACGTATGTATGTCCTCAACTTATTTTAAATTTAGGAATGCATTTTATAAGCAGATTAGAGGTGTTCCAATGGGGCAACCACTATCGGTTCCAATAGCTAATATCTTCATGCATTACATGGAGAAGACTCTCTTAGATATAACGCCCCTAAATCCTAAATTGTATGTACGATATTTGGATGATATATTAGTTATTTGGAATAACGGGGAGGATCATCTGATAAATTTCTTAAACATAGCAAATCAGGTGAGCGAGCTTATATTTACAATTGAAAATGAATCATGTGGCGAATTACCATTTCTGGATGTCAAGTTAATTAGAAATGGTACAAAACTAGAACGGGATGTTTATAGGAAGGATACTTACTCAGGTATCCTTCTTAATTTCGATTCAAATCATCCATATAGAATGAAAATCGGTATCTTAAAATCGATGATAATAAGAAGCTTAAGATTAACAGATAATAAACATAGAGAGATTGAACTAGGGAGACTGCGAGAAATATTCAGTGCTAATGGGTATCCTCTAAAGTTAATTGAAGCAACTATAATGAGCGTTATAAGTAAATTTAATCATGACTGGAAGTACGTGAATTCAAATAAATTAAAAGATGATCGGAGGGTAATGGTTATACCTGACTCTAAACTAAGTAGGAAAATAAAAATGGTAGCATCAAAATACAATATACGTACTATTTTAAAACAGACCCTTACCCTAGGTATTAAACTTCCCAACCAAAAGGAAAAAATAGAACCGTTAGACACATCAGAAGTATATGAAATTCCATGTAACGACTGTAACCTGATGTATGTGGGTGAAACCATGCGCCCAATTAAGGTTAGAAGGGGAGAACATAAAACCGCATGCAATTATGCCCATGTTAATAGATCAGATCTTGCACGCCATACAGTAGAGACAGGACACACAATTAATTGGGATGGGTGCAGACGTATATCAATTTGTAGCCGTAGCAGATCAACTAGACTGATTAGAGAATCCATCGAAATTAAATCGAGAAATGACATAATGAATGAAACAGCTGTAGAAAAATCACTAGGTCCTATTTGGAATACAGCACTAAATAATGGTAGAAAACGAAGATTGCACGAATCAGAATCAGAATCAGAAACTCGCTCAAGTAAAAGAATAAGAACACTGGACTGATATTAACTTACAGAGGTGGAGATTGATTAATTCAATATCGCCTAATTTATTTTGATTATCTTATTATTTCATCCTTGATTACTTGTTGTCTTATCTTATCTGTTATCTTACGTTCTGTTGTTAGTGTAGCGCCTTTAACATACATTTATCTATACATGATGGCAAGGTTTATTTTTATTTTATTTTCTTTGCACTATTACTAGTATCTTCTTTATCAGGCAATTTTAATTTCTTTTACGTACCATTTAATTTAACTTTCTACCCTATTGAAACACTTTATCCGTTTCTAATTTAATTTTACTACCTATTAATTATTTACTCTATTAATAGTGTCATGCCCCCTCCTCACCGAAATGCCACTCGTAATTACTTAATTTAAAAAAGTAAGTGTAGAATAGGTCTGACGTGTGCAGTTAGGAAATGACATTTATCATTTTAGTTTTACTTGTATGACCGTTACACGTGCCTGTAATTTTATGTAACAGATTAGCTCTCAGTTTTAAGTAAACGCTCACGCACATACACACAAACACGCTTATCCAGTGAATAGTCAGATGTTGCCAAATCGCTGTAATTTCACTGGGATGAGTGTACACTTGCATTAACTGATTACTCCTCAATTCAAAACAAACGAGAACACATACACACAGGCATGACGTACGCTTATCTAGTGAGTTGTCATTAATTGTCATTATATCACTGTAACCTCATTGCGAAGAGTGTATACATGTAGACACATACACAAACCAATTTAACATACACTTTCCTAACATTTTTATAAAAAAACGTTATGCTTAAGAGATCTAAAAACAAGTATAAATGAGGCGGTTTAAATTAATATTTCCACTTGACATATTGATTGTCAACTAAGTGTGTGATGTGTTTGGCATTGAAAAAGGTCTCCGTAATTGGAGACTGAAATATTTGCAAAAATCATGATGACAGTGGATTCAAATATTTCGGTACGCAATCCGAAAATCAGGTAAATTGTTTAATTCCTGTCGCGCAACATGTTTCTTTTAAATCTTAATAGGTGGGCTGAACACCTCAAAGATCAATTTTCTTTGGCACCCGCGTCAGTTGCGATTCCTGAAATCATGTCTGCATCAGCAATGTGGAATCTTATTCTCGAAGAGCCATCACAGTTCGAAAAACTGGATGCAATCCTATCTCTTAAGCGTCACAAAGTCGTAGGCCCTGATGGTTTGCTTCCGGGATTATTTAAGGATAGTGGTGATATAATCTTGTGAGCGTTGACCAAACTTTTTCATACTATATGGAATGAGGAAACCATCATTCCTATCTTCAAATAAGGCGACTGCAGAATGAAGATCTAGATATAGTTGACATGTTTAAATAGCTTGGAAGCTCAATCAATAACTTAGGCGATATGTTATACGAGGTGAGAATAAGAATCGCGAAAGCTAGAGTAGCTTTCTCAAACCTTCGTCATTTATGGTCGTGTTTACGATGCATCTGTATGCGCAGTTTTACTATACGCCAGTGAAACTTGGCCTCTTAGAGTTGATTTTAGACGCTTACAAGAATTCGACCATCGTTGTTTGAGAAGTATAGCACATGTTGGTTACCAACAACGAATAACTAACGTTGACATCCGTAGACGTATTTTTTGATCTGCCAGTAAGTGCTCCTCGTTAAAAAAACAAATAAGGCTCCATCAACTTCGTTGGCTCGGTCACGTTTTGTGTATGCCTTCGATTCGATATCCCAGTAGAGCCCTGTTCTCTCATCCAGCACCATATTGTCGGAAGAAACAAGGCGGACAGATTTTGACATGGCAGAAATAGTTGGAGACATTTATATCCAAATTGAGTAGCATAGGACCGACTCGTCTGCCAGGATGGGGTCCACGTGCGCATCATAGATCTTCGTTAGAAACCCCTAGCGATATGGCATCGAATCGAGCTCAGTGGCGATCTTGTTGCAGATGTCTAGTAGAATCATCTTCGAAACATTTTCTTAGTAGGACAAAGTTAACTACGAGTTTTGATTTGTTTATGACGCGATGCAGCGAAAGCCGCAAGGCATCTGTACTGCTGATGTTGCCTTGCCTTAATATTGTTGTGGAGAGGTTTAGTTTGCCCCATTTCTGAGTTATCCTGACTCTCTCTCTCTAATTATCTATCTATTTCTGTCACTCTCTGCCCCTCTCTCACTCTGATGTTGCTTCCTTAGTAAGGGTACAACGCAGTGTGATCAATTGGCGGATATCGCGAATAAAAGTATCTTCCGAACCCCGTTTTCGATCCAAGCAATAAACTGCAGTTGAGACTACGGCCTGTCTAACGAAGTGTGAAACAGACCTTGTCAACATGCTGCCCCAACCAACACAATTGACCTTTCAAAAAATTTCAACGATGATACACCAAAAGGCGACCGTATGGAAATGGTTGGTTCGTACATCTTGCTCGTGACCATTGTTTCCTGATTCTCAGCTGGCAAGGATATAAATCGAACCAAGCAAATATATCGATTTCAGCCTTCATTTATATAACAAAAAAAATATTGACAAAGTGAATATTTATTGTTGATAGTTGCGAGTTCATTTCAAAATAAATCAAGTTTGCGATCTTGATACAAAAATCTAACCCATTATGTAAATACATTTGTCAATATAAACTAAGTATTGTAGTGTAAAATTCAATTCATCCGGACATGTGTCGTCCATTTTAGGAACTCATCAAGTACTGTCCAGAATTTGCCGCGAACAGGGCACGAACATGGCACGTCTGTATCGGAATTTGGTGCTCCAACCACTGAGCCACCCTGCCGCACACTGCAAACTAATTTCAGTTTTATACTTACTGTTTCTTGGTTAGCTTTTCCTTTAGGTCAAGCCCATATAACATTCCTTTAGCCTTGAAGTTCCAACTAACCATACCCAATCTGTTAATATAGAACAGATACAACGTTACATGGCGAAGTGTTATTGAAATGAACATTTATGTACCTAAATGAACATTGGTTGCACGAACAGTGATTAAGTAAAAACACTTTTCAGTGAAAATTAAGAATTGTGTAATCTAGAATACTCAAATATACAAAATAAACTTCCAGTTATATAAATTCTGTATTCTCATTTTACTCTGTTAATGAGAGCTTGTATGATTTACAGTTTCACTTCCATTCCTCGTTGGTGGTTAATTACGATGTGAATTTTGATTGCGTGCGGACATGTTCCTCTGCACGTTTCTATGTACAAATCAAAAGATAACAAACTGGGAAAACATTCTCATACGAAAGAGTCAAAAAGGAGAAGGCCTAGTCGAAACCAAACTCATCGATACATTAATAACCAGATGTTAAATATAACATAGTAACACAATACGAATAATCCATACATGCACACAGACACAATACCGTACGTACTCAAAACACAACTCGCAATTAACCACCATCAAGAAAGAGAAGTAAAACTGAGCATCATTCATTCAATCAAATGAAAGCCAAGAATGTATATAACTGATGGTTGTAATGAGAGCTCGGTGTTCTCACACAAACCGGTGATTATTCACAATAAGCATTATTATTAAATAGTTAGATACTGTTTGTGGCGGAGAACTAATATATATATATATATATTCTTATAATTAGGAAAACAACACAAATAACAAAGTGGATAAAGGCCATTTATTTCGTGAATACTAAACATCTCTTATACAATCATACATATTTATACATTTTGGGTTGTCAATATATATATATATATATATATATATATATATATATATATATATATTTTATATATATGCAATTGTGTATTAGGTGTTGCGCACCTAGTAACAAAGAAACTCAAACAATACCAGAGGGATAAATCGAAGACAGCATGAACGGAAAGTATAATCTCGTGCACATTTGTTTCGTTCTTACAGGCGACTCATCATGAGGAGCACGTATTACGCTCTTTACTATATATATATATATTGGTGAGGAATGTGAGAAAATTGGAGAGTAAAATCTCTTATACGAATGTGTAAACCTGCAATAGTGGAGCTAACTTCATATAAAGTCTTCGACAATGCATCCAATGTTCCTCACCCAAATATAAATTGGGTAGACGGCGAAATACCGGCTCCAACTGATGAGTTGCCAGTAAGCACGAAACGAATGTGCACAAGATTATACTTTCCGTTCATGGTTTTTCCTTCCGGTCATATTTGAACTAATTCGTTATTAGGTGCTCAACACCTAATACACAACTATCATTAAATGTTTTCTTTTCCTGAAGAATATACTGTGTAATATCCAAAGGAAATGAAAGTTTAATATATATATATATATATATATATATATATCTTTTGAAATGCGAGCTTTAATAAAAATTCATTATACCCTTCCTGTGTGCAAAAAAGAAATTTTATCAGATACAAGAAACGCTTCTTTCTCATTATCTCCTAAAGTATCTACTAATGAACATAACTAAATATATAAATTGAAAGGGAAAAAAGACAGAAATATGTAAACGTAGAGAGTGTGAAAAAAGGAAACCAATCAATTGCGTGCGTCACCTCCAGTTCAAACTCAATGCGTGAACATGCTTCTTCTGCTTGCATAAATCCGGCTGCAATTTGTTTATCCATAAGGCTTCGTATGTGGCTAGCTTCCTTTTGTTATTGCATTTAGTAATTACTTTGAATGCTACGTATGGAGAATACACGTGCGATGTTTTGGCGATATGTTGCGCAATTTTAGACGTGTATTCACCATTTGATTTAAAATGTTCTCTCATTCGAGTAATTAACCGTATGTTTTGGCCTACGTAAGTTGATCGACAACTTGCGCACGTATATTTGTAAATAATATTTGATATCGACATTAACGGCTGTTTCTCTTTGATTGCTGGTAAAGACAAGTGTGTTACCCTAAATAAAACTCGTAGTATAGCTGCATTAAATGTGCGTGTTAATGCTGCTTCAACTTTCTTTTGTGCCATTCGGGAAACTGCATCCTCTTTAAATGGGATGTTCAGGTAGACTGTTTACATTTCTGGCCCGTAATACGTCTGTTTTTTTTAAATTCCCTTTTTAATAATTGAACGTAACATCGCACGTATGTTCTCTAGACGTAGCATTCAAATAAGTACTAAATGCAATAATAAAAGGGAGCTAGCCACATACGAAGCCTTATGGATAAACAAATTGCAGCCGTATTTATGCAAGCAGAAGAAACATGTTCATGCATTGATTTTGGACTTGATGTGACGCACGCAATTGATTGGTTTCCGTTTTTTCACACTCACTCTATGTTTACATATTTTTATCTTGTTTTGCTTTTCAATTTATATATTGATATGATTGTTTATTTGTACACACATTTATATTCACACCGTTCGTATACTAACATGTTTTGCTTTGTCTTTTAGCATGTATATCTGCATTATATGATGAATAAAGCCTAATATTTTAGGCAACTCTTTCTTCTGACTTGTCGACTCACTCTGCCCGTTTGCTGTGCTTGTTACTGTGATTCAGAACAATTTATTCATCATATAACCCAATCATGGAACGCCTACTCAGACCAGAAAGATTTGATGTTGAACCTAGTGCACCAGATGCAGCAAAACAATGGAATCATTGGTATAGTACATTCTGTGGCCTCCTAAAATCAGTC